>CAUYRT010056557.1:0-39935 GCA_963574885.1 Lepilemur ruficaudatus
TCTGAAGGCTGGAAGTCCAAGATCCTGGCTTGGCAAAGGCTGTGTCTGGTGGGGACTCACTTCCTGGTTCATAGATGGCGTCTTCTCGCTGTGTCCTCACGTGGTGGAAGGGGCGAGGGAGCTCTCTGGGGTCCCTTTTATAAGGACACTGATCCCATCCATGAGGCTCCACCCTCAGGGCCTCATCACCTCCCAAAGACCCCACCTCCTAACACCATCACCTTGGGGTGAGGTTTAACCTATGGATTTTTGGAGGACGCAAACATTCAGTCTACAGCAGATCAGGTAAATTGGGTGTCTGGTGCATAGGGGACATTTTATAAGCGTGTGGACTTACTACTTTTTCACCTGAGTCATCTACTCTGTCAGTGCAGCTGTTGGGGTGAGTAAGAGGGTTTGGGAAGACAGCGCAGGGCCCAGGACAAAGACCTGCTCATCTCTAGGGCGTGATGGGCCTGGCAGAGCAGGACGGCCCTGTGAGGGGGCCGGAGCAGGGCCTGCCAGTGGGGAGGATGTGAGCGGAGAGTGAGGTGCCGTGGACGCTGGACAGAGCCAGCCCCGAGGAGCAGATGTGAGTTACCAAGTGGAGACAGCAAGCGCGGGCCACTGTCCGGAGAAGCTGGCCGTGGAAGAAAGGAGGCAAGGACGTGAGAGTTTGCGGTTGCATTAATATTGTGCTAAAAGCAAAAGCGCCTAACACAGAGCAGATAATTAGGTAGATTTGTTATACTCCGCAGTGAGGGACTGCATGGGGCCAACAAAATGATCGCGTTTGCTATTTCTGCCTCTGCCCCTAATTGCTGCAGAGCCAGTCAGCGTAAATCGGAGACCGAAGGGAGGCAGCTCTCCCGTGTGGGGATCTTGAAATTTGAAGATTTCAGCTGCAGGAGACGGACGGCATGAATCCGTAGCCCTGGGGGCCGGACCCAGCCTGCATCCACACTGCAGAACCCCGGAAAACATGGCGCCGAGATAAAAAAGAGAAATCACGATGCTTTTCCGGTCTTTGCGACTCTTAGTTTCAGCTGAAGTGAGTAGGTAAAAAAAAAAAAAAAAATCTCTCTTGCTTTTTTTTCAAAAAAAAACCCTCTTTAATGTTTGAAATGCTAACTTAAAGATATTTAACTCTCAGGCTGTTTCATGCCCAAAAGCTTTTAAATGAGCAAAAATTAACTCATCCCTTATCTCAGTAGATGCCTCATGCAAGCAGCTTCTTCTCTAATGAGATACAAGTTTATAAATAAACGTATATGTGCGTGTGCTTATGTGTACACCACGTATTTTAAAAAAAAACTCCTTGAAGCAAACTTACACAGCTGCCTGCATTCGGCCCTGGGCCCGGCCACTGCGTGTTCATTCAGCCTTACGGGCGGGCAGCAGAGTGCTCCCCGCAGGCCGCTAACTTTACATGGAGCAGGCGAAGGCAGGCTCACCCGAGCTCCGTCCCGAGTTACCGTCAAGCGTCTGACGGGTGACATGTTGTTCTGGCCGAGCCGACCTGTCCACCTACGGTTACACGTGTGAGGCTCGTGTCTCCACAGTTCCTAATTGCGCAGGCGGGAGCACACAGCTTTCCCCTTTTAGGAAGGGCACCGCTCATCAGTTGTCCTTGGTGACGCCCCCGTTGTCATCCTTGCCCGGTTCAGCTGGACGGATTAAAGTGAGGACCACATCTCACAAAAGAGAGCAAGCTGCCCGTTTCAGGTCGAGGGTCACGTGAATTATGTCCCTTTAACCACCACCTTCCTAAAGCAACTTTTTTCCCCTTTTTCTTTTTTTTTTTCTTTGCAATACCAGCTCTGCAGAAGCCGAGGTATAAAGGTGAACATGAAACCTTTATGCAAATGTCAGATTTTACTTTCAAATGCCTAAGCCCAATTATCCATTATGTCCCAGAAAATTGGTAATAACTTAAAAAAGCAGATAATGGATAAACCCTACGATGGACCAATTATAACGTGTGCTAAAAATTATCTTTTTACAAACTCGTTCTCGAGTCTTCAGTCCCTTTGATTTATGTGAACCATAACGTTTTATCTCGAGGTTCCATCCCTCACTTTAAGAGATCTGATGGAAACTTCTACCTTTAAGGAAGTGGGGGAAATCCAGTTTCTTTTCCATTGAGACACGATAGATCTTTATCAACAGTCTTGCAAAAGTACAGGGGGAAAATGTCTCACTGTCTCCTTGGAAGTTTCCTCCAAGGAGTCACAAAAGTTGTAGTATTAGATAAAATAATCTATCATTTTAACATAAATTTCCCAGTACTTAAAAAAGGCATATTTATTATTACAACTTGAAAATACTATTCCACGGAAACAAAAAAACTCAAGAATTCTGTATAACTGTTAAAGAAGGAATCCCATTAAATATCTTTTCCAATTGCAAAGATTTGCACATGTTCATTTCTGTTTCCTGTCATTATTTCTGTTGGCACCATTCCCTCTATACGGCTGTGTTCACTGAAATCAAGAAATAAGACACATTCTGGGAGCTATTTGAGGGCACTGACCTGGAGTCCTGGGACTCTAACCTTTAGCACCTCCTCCCCTGTAAAATAAGGGCCCTCAAAACTCTTTTGGGGAATCAGCTTGATTCATATTAATAGTTGTTGCTAAATCCGGCCCTCTGCCTGTTTTTGTAAATAAAGTTTTATTGGAACACAACCATAGACATTTCCTTACATGCTGCCTATGGCTGTTTTCTTACTACAATGACAGAGTTGAGATGTGGCCCACAAAGAGAAAAATATTTTCTGGCCATTTACAAAAAACACTGGCCGATCCCCAGTTTAAGGCAATTAGAGGTGTTGCTGAGAATCACTGAAGTCAGGCCAGTCAGAGTGAAGCTAGCTCCGTTTCAACACTAGGCAAAGTCACTGCCCACATTTGGAAGCACTTGCTCCAGCCCGCCAAGATCCAGAGGGATTCTTCACGTTGCAGCTCTCCTTGTGGCATTCCACATTTGGAATCAGGGTCTTTGCAGATGTCACGAGTTAAGGATCTGGAGCTGAAATCCTCCAGGATTGAGAGTCGGCCCTGCCCCCAGTGACTGGTGTCCTTATGAGAAGAGGGGAAGACACAGAGCGACACAGGCAAGGACGACAGCCACGTAGAGGGGGCAGAGCGTGGCCCGATGAGGCCACAAGCCGAGGGGCCACGGGTGGGCTCCCTGCAGCTGGAACAGAAAAGGCAAGATTCACTGTTAGAGCCTTCAGAGGGAGCCGGTCCTGCTGACAAACTTGATTTTTGGACACATGTCCTATAAAACCGCGAGAGAATACATTTTTGTTGTCTTAAGCCACTGAGTTTGTAGCACTTTGTCTTAGCATCCAAAGGAAATGAACAGACCCAAACAAACATCTCATCAACTCCCTTTAGTAATTATATGCCACACTTGTCTCTGTGTATCCCCAAAGTCCTTACACAGTCCCTTACTATTAATACCATCACTGGTGTAGACAATTTAATTCATTGAGTTCTTTAGGTCTTAGCCTAAGCCGGGCACTAGGCAGGGCCTTTTAAGGTACGTACGTTTCCAGACTTTCATATACATTTCCAAATCGTGCTACCACCTACACGTCTCTAGAGAGTCCTAATCACTAGTACTTTTAAAATATTTAGTAGAATAATAGAACATTTCCTCCTTTGCCAATTAACATTTCAGCAGTTACTTTAATATCTAAAATATTTTAAAGGTTTCTTTCATGCCGGTAGAAAGTCTTTGCAGCCAGGAAGCTGTGACTCAAAGCTATATTTCAGCTCAGAGGTGAAACCGTGTCATTTATTATACTGGATATTTTTTATTTGCATTTTCATTATTATGGTTCACAAATTTGAAGTCGAATGGAAATTTGGCTCCAATACTTTATTCCGTGTGTGTTGTTGAAAAAGCAGGCAACATTTACCCTAAATATTAGACATTCAGGCAGACAGGTTGGGAATAAAACCTTGACATTCTAGAAAATGATGGTTTTATTAGTACCGGAAATATTCAGCAGGGAGGTGTTATCGCTACTCACAATATCCAAAACTCGAGGGTCTGATGCTGGCATTTCACCAGGGAGAGAAACTGCCTCTCTGCCTCGCTCTCAAACAGTACAGCATTTTCAACACTCACCAAGCACCGAGCACAGCGCCACTTGAGGCAGACATGAACGTTTCATTCTCCCTCAATAACACGGTTAGACACGTCCATTCTCTGGCACTCAAGGGTTTGCGACCTAAGGCCACGGCCACACAATTTCCAATGAACAGAGCTGGGAAAAAAATTAAAAAGGAAGAAGCCCACAGACGATCTTAGCCAAAAGGGGAGAAGTGACAGGAAAAGCAAGAAGTCCGAATTCCGTTCCTTGAATATGGTCATTCCGCGGAGCCGGCTTGCTAGTTACGTTACGGCCACCGCTGCTGTTCCGAACGTTTTACATCTTTGCATTGACTGAGTTAACCCCACGGTGACAGGGAACCTACCACACCCTGGGCTCTGACCTGCTACTGACAGATTTCAGCTCTCTAGCTGGGACAGTAATTCGCACTGGCTTCTCTGCCCCAAACCTCCAAGGTGCCGCCCTGCTGCACGGGGCCAGTGACTTTGCCGAAATTCCAGTTTTGCTGATCCTACCTTCTCTCCTTCTCAAGCGCGTGAAATTAGCTTATCGCAAGTGTTTGAGGAAAGTATCACCTACTCATGGGGTTTTCATTGTCTCTAGAATAAAATACAAGTGAGGCGTGCAGAGCCCACTCAAACCGGGCAGACACACTCAGTTGCAAGAGGAAAGCAGGTGCGGCCCTGAGGTCCTGGGACCGGGTCAGGGAAGGGGGCTTTTGTATCTTCGACGCAGGGACTGTCCCTGCCACGTGTTCCTGCTCATGCTCTGGGCTCAGTGGGCCACCTTCTATGTGCACATGAGGCGACCCATCTGTGAGGGACACCCGGAAGCAACTGAGAGACACATCTGTAGGATACTAACGACGCAAAGTAACCCAACTTGCATGCACTGAAAGGAAGGGTATCTAGGACGGATGCACCGATGACTCCACTTTATTTGAAAAATATGTTTACACATGCTGACAGTGGATTGTACGTGCAAACTACAAGGTCTGGGACTCACAGACCCAACTTGGTCTTGGGTCCAACTTGGTCCAAGTTTCCAACCTGGAAACTGGGCGGAAGGGCTTGGAAGAAGTCTGGGTATGAGGAGGGAGAGATTTTCAATTTATACGGGCACATCTATGTTTTTTCCCTTTTTTGTAATTAAAAAAAAATATTTACATATTTTTCTTTATATACTTTAAAATCTAATAATAACCTAATAATCTGTGTCTGTTTTCAGACTATCAGTACTAGAAAACACTAATAAAAAAAGTGGGCAAAGAAAGTGAAGCAACAATGGATGAATGAAATCTTAAATGGTCAATGCAGGAGGAGATCAAAGAAACGCATGTTAAAGAGATGAAATGCCTCCTCTTTACCACACTGACTGCCATGGGCAGTAGTCAATTCAGACCAGTTTTGAGCCTGGGGCCTCATGAAGCAAACCCTGCTGTTGGTTCATGAAAACCTTACCTGTTGATGTTCTTATTGTTAAAATTAATATTGACAATTTAATTCTAAAATAAATTTATGGATTGCCTTGCATATAACTCATGCACAGAAAACAATAAAAAATAACAAATTAGAAAGGAGTGTTTTGTTTTAATAGAACACCGTGGCCCCAGGGGAAAAAATGTCTTTCTAGTGTGGCAGCGAATGTGTTAATCGATGAAAATCGCAAGCATGTTTTTAAGAGGGTTCCTAAGAGTTGTTGGGAGGGCACTGCTACTGGGGCTTGTACACAGGGAAATGCAAACATTGGAAAAACTTAAAAAGAAACGTGTGGACGTAAGAATCATACAGTTGTTCACACCCTTGGGCTCAGAAACTCAAGCGTTAGGAATTTGCCCTAAGGAGACAGACAGAAATATAAAGGACTGGTGTTGCTACAAGGTTGCTTCAGCAGAACTGGCAACAACTTTAACGCCCAGTAATGGGACAGGAGGAACAGAAGGTGCCATATTCACGAACCAGGTACTGTGTACAATAACGACGATCTCAATGAATCGTGTGGGTTGGGCAGAAAGATGTGAACGGTAACTGAAATGTAGAAACCAAACCACACAGCCGTGGTTACACAATGATCCCACGCTGTGGGAAACCACTGAAAGTTCTGCTGCACTGGGCAGAGGATGGAAGGCCCTACGATAAAATGTCAACATCAACCCTTCCTGCGGTGCGGTTGCTGTTGGTCTCCATGATGTTCTTTGGGCTTATGGGTGTTTGCTAGGTTTAAGGTGAACAGGTATCGACTTGATGCCTGGAAGAAGACAGGCTATTTTAAAAGTTGCATCACAGAGTCTTGGTCTGAAATCAACACACACAAAATGGCACAGACTATTGCCACATTGCATCACGACGCTGCACTCAGAGGTTATTAATCAAAGTAGTAACCACATAACACAGGCTCTTAAAAATACTGAGTTTTTTCGTAACCAGCCTGAGCAAGAGCGAGACCCCGTCTCTACTAAAAATAAGAAGAAATTAATTGGCCAACTAAAAAAAATATATTAGGAAAAAAAATTAGCCGGGCATGGTGGCGCATGCCTGTAGTCCCAGCTACTTGGGAGGCTGAGGCAGAAGGATCGCTTGAGCCCAGGAGTGTGAGGTTGCTGTGAGCTAGGCTGACGCCACGGCACTCTAGCCTGGGCAACACAGTGAGACTCTGTCTCAAAAAAAAAAAAAAAAAAAACTGAGTTACTTGAATTCAATGTAAACCCAGTGAAAATTATGGTCCATATCGTTCTTAATTTCACAGTAGGTAACAGTATAGAGGGATGCTAAAATGTGGGCAATGCCATGTGTTCTCCAAGCAGAACAAGCTTCTGACCACAATATTTGCTTTTGGGCTTTCAAATGATACTGGAATTCACAGGCAGCCTCTTAAAAGGAGAAAAAAAAAAAAGGTGGAAAATTAGAGATCCTATAAGATGCCCTGCCCTCCGTACCTCCATGGCTTGTGGCTGCAGATAAAACAAATGAAGAGGTCTTAGAGCAAAGCCCATTGTCCTAGCACACAAAAGGGCTTTTTTTACATCGACTTGGGAGAGAACTCATCTCAGATTATTCTTTGGTTCTGACAGCTATTTGCAGGCTTTAGAAAAGGGGAGGGAAGGCTTGCCTTTCTCAATCACAGTCTGAATAAGTGCCCTTGGGTTACGCTGACACCTTGTCTTCCACGGAAGTCCTCTGAGACTCTCGGGGAACGCAGACACGGAGAGGCTGGGAATCTGCCCTTCCAACCCCAGGGTCAGCTCACCAGACACAGACTCTGCCGGGCTGTGTTCTGGACCACCCAGCCTCCAGAGCTGTGAGCAGTACATTTCTGCTGATTCCAAATTATCCAGTTTCATCTATTTTGTTACAGCAGCACAGAAAGGCTAAGAGATATTTTGTAGCATGTCCCTCAGTCTGGGTCAGCCCCTACTTTTCTGATGATTAAACTGGAGTTATGAGTTTTGCGGAAGACGATCTCGGAGGTGAGAAGCCCTTACCATCACATCGTATCAAGGGGCCCGATGTCCACAAGACCCATCACGGATGACCGTAACCACGACCACCTGCTAACGGCTGTGTCTTTCAAATTTTCCCACTGTTAGTTACCCCTTGTTTAGTTTTGACCGAGACATTTTAAAAAATTAATAATTTTCAAAATAACTGATGTATTTATTTCTTGTTTCTATTGAGTTTCTTTTTCTCTTGTTTTCAATTTGTTTCTAATTCAATTTCACCTTTGTTATTTTCTTTCTTCTAGGAAAGAAAATTCTTAAACATCACCTTCCTCACAGAACTCTCCTGCTTAAACCTGGAGGCTGTTTACGGTTAGGATGAAAGGAAACCCATATTCTGTGCATCTCCAAAGTATGGGGAAATGTAATAAATATTTTATACACATTTTCTACTTATATTTCACGAGAAATGTAACTTAAATATTAAGGGACTGCTTTTTTCTCTTATTTTTTTAAATAAGGAAACCAATTTCCCAAGACCACAGTGAAAGATAGGTAGTAACAAAACAGGTAGAATAAGAACCCAAATTGAGTCGGCAGAGTTTCGAGATCAACTGTAAACCTTCCAAACTTTGATTCCTGGAGCCCTGCTATGGACCTAACGGACCCAAATGGACCAGCGGGTGCCCTGCAGCACCAAGCCTCACTGCGGCAGCCCCATTCTCCAAGTGGCTTCTCCAAATTCCACCCACCCTCCAAGCCGAGCTGCAGCCCACCTCCCCCAGAGAGCTTTCGTGGATGTCTACACCCAGCGACGACGTTTCCTCTCGCACTGAACGCGCCATTTCTAACACTCTTTGGCACTTGATGATGCTCTGTGCTTTCCTGCTCCCAGTCTGTTCAACAGAGTCAGCCCATCCGTGCACCGAGCCGTGGAGGGAGTACAGGTTCCAGTCCTGAGTGACGGCGCCGTGCTAGGAACCCCCAGGCATCTGAGCTTGGATCGTGTGCAGTGTCTTCTCACCACGTCCCCATCCCTCCCGGCTCCCGGCCCTCCTGTGCCTGCCCCCTGCACTTGGCTACGTGGCCCCTTAAGTCCGCCCACCTCAAAGTCAGAGGGAGCAGTCCTCAAGACGGCCACCACTCTGCTAGGACCCATTCCAAGTTCAGCTGGGCTCGCAAAACCACCTGCATTTCCAATAACTTGCTGGAGGGACTCACGGAACTCACCAGAGGCTGTTGGGCTCTCAGTTATGGTTCATCACAGCACACAAGGAAGAGGCGAGGACACGTGGAGATGCTCAGCTTCCGAACAGCCTGTGCCTGCGGAGCTGCGGATGCTGCTGCTGTCCCGGCACTGGCCGGGGACTCTCCGCATAGAGTGCGTCCGACCAGAAAGGCCACCCACAAAGGGAGTCCAGAGTTTTGACTGGGCCCTGTCACCTCAGTGAGGGGGACTGACCATGTGGCGGAGCTCACAAGGTCAAGCTGATGCTGCGTGACCCACAGCCCCGGCCCTACCCCACGCCGCTAGACTCTCTGGCCTGGCTGGCCCCTGCCCTGCATCACATCACTAAACCACCCGGGGACCCACGGCCACCAGGCAAATGAAGACAATACTCCCAGGCACGACAGTCCAAGGGCTTCAGGGTCTCCTCTCAGGGCCAGACGTCTTTCGAATACGAATAAATTCTTCACTGCACAGCGCGTACCTCTAACCAACCTGGGGCCCGTATCTGCTTTCGCCTTTCACGCTTGGCACGCACTCTCAGCATAACCAGGACGCGTGTGTGTCAGCAGACACAGAGACGCTTATGGTGGGGTTTCCCTCAATGCTAGGATCACGAAAAAAAATTGTATTTTCGTTTCTCATTTGTACTATTCCATTACATCCATATGTTCTACAGAAATGGTTGCTTTCTATAATTAGGATGGGAAAGCAGATTTTAATGAGGCTTTTTAAAAATATATTGTGTAACCAGGTTTGCTCACTTTGAGCACCAGAATGTGTCTGCTCAGTCCGTTATCTATAGAAAGTAATGATTGGAGGACTGTGTGCTTTTTCTTCTCAGAATGATGTGAAAAATATGAAGGATAATGTAAACGCCAATCATTAGAGTTACATACAGTTTAAACTATAGTGACCTAAATATACACATCTGAACAATATAAGCATATACAAAGTATATACATATTTAATACATAAAAACCATAAGATATATCCTATTCTGTGGACTGTGTTACTCAGGACCGTAGAAGACTCTATAGCTAGTATGATAACGGGGACAATGTCCTCTGTGTCTTGTCTAAGTTCCATTTCTGCCCACCCAATGCCACTACAGCATGCATTTTCAATGGGGGCAAAAACTGCCCTCTAAGAGGCAAAAATAGGTTCCTAGGGGGGGAAAAAAAATCATACTGTCTTTAATCCATACAGCACAGATAAGCACAGACCATACAAGCAGATATGAAATCTATCTGTGTATTAAAATTTTATGGGGAGGAGAGACAAGATCTGATAAGATAAACAGGAATCACACTAGCTATTTCAGCAGAGGGTATTGAATCTAGGGAATTGATTACACAGCTGTTAGACAGCAAAAAAAAAAAAAATGCAAAAAGAAAACATTTAGGTAAAGCATACACAGTAAGTTCAGAAATCAGTTGCCACCAGCAGAGTATAGAACACAGGTTGGCAAACTTTTTTTGTAATAGGTCAAATAGTAAATATTTTAGGCTTTGTGCACCCCATGATCCATGCACAGCTGCTCGAACCTTGCCACTGTAATGCAAGAGCAGCCACAGGCAATGTGGAGAGAAATGTTTCTGGGTGTGTTGCAATAAAACTTTATTTACAAAATCAGGATGTGGGCCGGATGTGGCCCAGGGGCCATAATTTTCCAAACACTGATACACTGGTGGCTGTGAGTGAAGAGCTTCTGAATGGGCAGAGGATTTTCTCCATCTACCTCTTTACAAAGGTCCAGTTCTGACATCATTCTCTGATGACCTAGGTACCAGCCCTCCTTCAACATGGTCAGCGGCAGAGCCAGCTTTCCTCCGAGTTTTCCAGGACTCGTACCCCTCTGTGATATTCGCTTTTCACGTGGGGTAACAGACCACGCGTGGTAAGGTATCCCAACAGCCTCCAGCAACAGCAGCCTGGGGGCGTGGCCTGTGCGGCCTTCATAGATACATCACGTGGCTCTGACCAAATGCCTTGTCCTCTACAAAGCAGGCAATGCACAGGTAGTAGCCACTCAAGCCTTTTTTTGGCAAATTAATGACTTTGAACTTAGGCAGGTATTTCAAGGCTTGACTTTCAAAGATATACTTGATGAAGACTGAGAGAAAGAAACAGTTTACTCTTATGGGCATTCGCAAGAAAAAAGGGACTCGCGGTCTATTTGGTTATGGGTTACATACTCTAGCCTGAATCACTTCTTAATATCTTGACATTCATCCAAAGAGGGGGTGAGGATTCGCACCACCCAGGTTTACACGGTGGTGCCCTAAACCACATCCTCTTTGATCCGTAAGTGAGATTGCCATGAATAAGAGCTTACGTGATGGGATTGGGAAAGACGCCCCCAGAGCGGCACAAGCAGGGCTGGGAACTCATTAAGAATTGCAAGAAGGCCCCTAGAGGGAGGGAAGAATATCCAGCGAGCAAAAGTATGCACTCCACCGATGACGATGTAATGCTTCCTGTATGCTACGAGAGGTCTGGGGGTGCGGTCCGGGATGCAGGAGTGACTGGGGGCAGCTAGATCTCAGTTTTCAAGGAGACCCCTTTAGCTTTTGGCCTTTGCTGCTCACGAAGCCTTATTGGGGGAGTGTGGGTAGCACTCATTTTTCAGTGTAGCTGCATCTTGAAAACACTGGCCCATTTTTATTTAATCAGTAATCTTGATTACAAGGTGCAGGTACTCGGGTTGGTACATGGTGACCAGATACTCAAAACCTTTCAGTGATCTTTTTCCAATAAAAATGGATACTTAGATCCATCCTGCCTCACCCTCCGCCATAAGAGAAAGGCTCCATTCCTTAGCGTGTTCTGCAGTTCTGCTCCCTGTGTTCCGTACTGTCCACGTGTGCTGATGTTTCCCCAGCCAGAACCCTGGGGTCCAAACATAAAAGATGTGTTTTACACCCTCCTTGTTTTTTCTTCTTATTACTGTATTCTCTACTGAAATGCCACCTAGCAAACTCCTATTCATCCTTCAAAACCCAGCACAAGTAGCAACTGCTCTGTGAAGCCTTCCTGGAGCATTCTCTCTGACTCTTAACGGAGAACCGTTTACTTTGTCATCACTCCCATCCCTCGAACTCACTATACTCAAAACCACAACGCTGTCTAATGATGCCCACCCATGTGTTGGCGTCTCCCCTCAAGCACAAAGCCTACCAGAGCTTGCTCGGATCTGTCCCTATACTTGTGAGAAACCAGCACAGTTTCCCGTGCATGACAGGTGCCAAATAATCATTTCATGGATAAACGAATGAACCAGAAAAGAAGCAAATCCCAACCATAAGAATAACTCACGAGGATTAAGCATTTTCAAGAAGTCAAAAACCATTCTATTAATCTCCTTATCTGTCCCAGTAACAGGACGCGGGAGACACTGTGATTATCACTTCCATTTTATAAAAGAGGACAATGAGGCCCAGAGACTTTACGTCACATTGCCAAGTTTATGCAGCCAGAAAGTGCCTACTCAGTGCACCGCTGTGGCGCTCCACGTCTCCGCGTGGTCGGTATCCCAGCACGCACTTGAGAGGAGCGTTCTTTATGTGAAGAAAGAATAAACACACCCTCACAAATAACACAAAAACAAGTTAACCACTTCCACAGAGTGGCAATCTGCCTTCGAAGAGGCTGAAGGACGGTAGGAATTAATAAGACATTTTAAGTGTATTCTACAATTTGAATGCAAAAAGGAAAATCAATTAATGATTCCAAAAGAAGTGACAAGCAGAAACGACGACTGTAATTTTGCACGTGTGGAGAATCCGTAACATCCTCGGCACGGCCGCGCTTACAAAATCCGTCCCCTCTGCTCTGGGGGTGTGATTGTGACCGGGGGCGGAAACGTCAATCACTATTGTCGGATTGCTGTTTTAATTTGGCAGGGTCGGCCTCTGAGAGGTTTAAAAAAAAAGTCAAATGAAGTAGCACACCCATTCTCATTAAGTTGCCCAATTCCATCAGCTTTGTTTGATTGAAGTAGCATGCCCCGGCATTTGATTCTACAAGCACACTCACGCAACAGATTCAAGGAGCTCACAATTGTAGGTGTTAATCTCTTATGTTTCCGCCTAGATTTCAATCAGCTCTTCCCTGTAAAATAAAAGACAGTTCCAGAAAGTCCCCCGTTTGGATTAGATTCTATTATCTCCGCAACGCAAACTCGCCTTCTACATCACACAGACACTTTAGGAAGGTCTTATTTGGTTAGAGGCATCCCTGAGTATATGTCTAAGCAATTACAGTCCCTCGAAAATGCCAACTTTTATGCCAGGAAATGGAGTTAGTGGAAAAGTTTCTTTTAATTTCCCCACGTCCATGGCAAAGGAATGTCTTCATTATTTCATTTTTTGAGCTCCCCACAATGCCAATGCGTAGAGGGTTTAAAATTTGTTTCACAGGACTATTTGTCGTGCCCTCTGGTTACTCTCTAAAATCTACACGTCTGGCAGCATCCCATGCAATTCAATCAGAGTTGCAGCTATGAGTGATGAGCAATGACTTCTCCCACCTCTCTTGATTCCAACAGTAGGCACGTGTCTAACAATGCACGGTCACAAAGCACTGTACACGCCTTGTTTAACTTACAGGGTGCCCCAAAAGTCCCCATATAAAGGAAAAGGTTTGTGAAGTCTTGTAATGAATATTTTGTAGATAAAGGTACATTTAGTGACAATTTCCCACTTTCCCCGTGTATGGTGACTTTTGGGACACCCTGTATTTTCAGCAGGACAGACCGTGGTCTGCTGCCGTTTTCCCGCCGGTTGGGACGTGGCGCCAAGACCCGAGCCAGGCGTGTGTGGAGCCACACCCCGTGCACGCTGCGTTCCACTCCTCGCTCCTTCCTTTCACCATGGGATCTGTGCCCGGAACGCCTTCTTTTCACTAAATGTAAGGATTTTGTTTTGCTTTGTTTTGGCATTTTCTTGAAATACTGAGTGTTTATCAAGACACATCTAGCCAGCTTGGGATAAGAAAAATAAGCATTTGGTCTCTGTTCCCCGTTCCTGGCACAGAGTCCCTAAAACCCCTGTAATTTCCTGAGCAATCCAAGTGCCAGCAGAATTTTTCATTCTGATATTTGGTCTTTGACCCTGGTTCCTGATCTGTAGCCCCGAACCACTTGGAATTTCCTGGGTGCTACGAGCAATTTCCTTTTGCTAGAACAAAATAATTTTTCTTTTTTTCTAATGAGGCCACTCTCGGCGGCTCCTGGGTGAGGGCTGGGACCGGAAACACCAGGCAGGAGGAGGAGCTTGGAACTTGCAGCTATACCAACCCCCATCCTCCAGGAAGGGGAGCCCGGCTGGAGGTTGAGTTAATAATTGATCAGACCTACATGATTATCAAATAGAAATACCTGAACTATGGAGCATAGGGAGCTTCCGGGTTGCCGAACAAGAACACAAGAACAAGAACACACCCATGCTCCGGAGAACAATTGCAACCTCACCCTGTGTCTCTTCCTCTGCATCCTATATCATATCCTTTATTACTGCAATACTGGGGAACATAAGTAAGGACTTCCCTGAGCTCTGTGAGCTGTCCTAGCAGATTAACTAAATCCAAGAAGGAGGCTGTGGGAACCCTGATTTCTATCTGCGCATGGGTCAGAAGTAGGGGGACCCTCCTCCTTGGGATTGGCATCTGACGTGGGGGGCAGCCTTGTGGGACGGAGCCCTCGGCCTGTGGGCTCTGGCGCTAACTGCAGGCAGGCAGCTCAGACGGGAGTTGAACTGCAGGACGCCCAGCTGGGGCTCGCTGCAGAATTGCTTGGTTTGGGGAAAAGACCCCGACACAAGTGGTGTCAGGAGGGAGGAGTGACTGGTGTAGGAAAAGCAAACAGAGATTGGTTTTGCACGCAAACAAACATGCTGGCTGTGGCTGAGAGAGACAGCAGGGCTCTGTGAACTTGGACCCTCTCTAAAGGCGAGAGGAGGTGGCCTGAGAAGGAACGATGGGAACTCCAATGCTGGGCACACGGTGGCAGAGGAGAAGCGATTTTCCACCGTGGCCATCCCTCGTGTCATATGCAGAAATGCCTCCCCACCCCCACCCCAGGGAAGAGATTTGGGTCATGCGTGGGTTTTAACCCCTTGCATCCAACACTTTGCGGCTGCATCAAAGGAACAGACAGGTTCCAAAGCCAGCACTTCAGTCTCCCGAAAACCGACTCTGTGGGAGGAACTGAGAATTCAGTGACTCTTTGCCACACTCTTCGTTTCTCACATTTTTCTACTAAAGAAAAGAAAAGAAAAGAAAAGAAAAGAAAAGAAAAGAAAAGAAAAGAAAAGAAAAGAAAAGAAAAGAAAAGCCACTGTCCCAATCACGCAGGGATCAGCGGCTGTAGGTAAGTGCCTATTTGGTACGTTTTCACAAACTGCTCTAGAAAGTGTGGTGTGGGTCCACATCTATATTAGAGGCAACAGAGGGCTTCCTCTGCAAACAAAGTGCTTTAGACAAAGCCTTTTGCATAATACAAATGGCAAGTTATTATTTTCAAATGGCCGTGATGCTCCTAGTCAAAAGCTCTTTCCACTGAAATGGCATTAGCATAAGTCTCACTTTTCTGGGAGACGTATTGGAAGCTGTGAGAAATGCACACGCCCTGTGCTCTCAGGAGAGCTGAGCCACTGGACAAAAAGGAAAACCAAGTAGTTATTAAAAGACCCCGTGCCCGACGCTGGGGAGAGATGCCAACAGGATTCCAGAAACGGCGATGGGGCGCCTTTGTGTTTGGAACAAGGCACGGTTCTGACGGTCAGGGATCAAACCTTGAATAAGATACGGTTCCTCCCCCCAAGAAATGGGTCATCTAGCTTTACAGGATTTCAGTCATAACTCCCAACCGTCATGCCAGATAATAACGCACTTCCGAGGTTTTATGTCCTCCCCCTTAACACCGTCCAAATTCAGTACCTGAACCAAGGAAAGGGTGGAATCGACTCAGGCCCAGGTAACCATCCACGGGATTGAAAGCTAAATCACTTCACCCTCTGTGTGATATCTGCTTGATTATTTTCAAAAAGCAGAAGTCAATGGCTATTTTTGCATGAAACAGTCACAAGCCAAGCCTCCCCTCTTTGATATAAGGCTCTTTGGGGTCACTGAAGTGTCATTTGAAAAATTACTTTGTGATGCATAATATGAATGGTAATGATCCCCTAAAGCCCTGCGCAAATGCACTGCCCTGAGAGCTGGAGATTTATTTTCTTCCAAGTATTGTTTTAAGACAATAAGCAGTTGCAGGTCGGAAGAAAGGCTACAGGTTATGAAAACAGGCTTAATGCAGCCCTGGGTTTTTTTTTTTTTTTTTAACACACTTGAGAGGAGAAAGATGGTTCATAAATGCACATTTAGAGAAACAATTCAAGAGACACAGGAGCGGTACATTTCTCTTACACCTGAGCATGTGATTATAACCTACGTAATGATATAAATAAGGGGACATGACAGAAGGCTCTAGAATATCGGAGTTAAGTGAGGCTGGAGTCAGAGAGACCGGATTTGAATCCCAGCCATTCATCAGTCATGCCCATTTGGTTTATAAATCAAAGCTTGTGAGCTCAACAACCTCCAGAATGCAAAACTACCTGCCTCAAGGGTTGTGAGGATGAAACCCAATACTGCACACAAAGGCTAAAGAACCAAGGCTGGCGCATAGTACGTACACAGTAAACTGTGCTTTTGATCGCTAAGGTTATCGGTAAATAGGAATTATGCCGGAAATAACTATGTGCACAGTAGATAAAAACCCAACCCCCTTCATTGATAGGAGTATGTCGACCACGTATCTAACATTATATCATTTGTTAAAGAGTCATTTTCACAAGGAGGTAACATCAAAACCCATGCAGCTATCAAAATAAATCATGTTAAAGATGTTCATTAACTCATCACGAATGAGGAAACCGGTAAGACGTTACAACGAGTTCACAGTGGAATCCACAGAACAGGCACGTCTATGGGTTTATGGATCAGGAGTGTCGACATGTAAGCACACAAAGCTACTTAATCTCACCGCATGAAACTGCTTTCCACAGTTTGAGAAAGAAATCAGTTGAAACCACAGGAGACAAGACAGGATTTGCATGTACATAGGCAGGAATTATTTTGCATTCATTCAGTTATATATCAGTTATTGAGCTGTGAATTTGGTCTCTGAGAGTCAGAATCTGATAACCTGGAGGGTGTGCTCTACGTAATGCATCATTTTCAACTAAAGCACACCTTTTTCGTACAATTACAAATTATATATATGTATATATGCTTTATATGTAACATATAAAATAAAAATGTATATCTTACGTAGATATGTTTGCACATAAGTACCGTTCAATTTCACTTAGCATTTGATATATCGCATCTTTTCACGTAAGCAGCCACCCGTAAAAGATTAGGTTTTCTGTAATTGAATAAACCCTGGTTCTGTGCCTGCCATGGAGAGAACAAATAAATGACAGGGTGCATCAAGAACGGCACGATTCGAGTCAAAAAGACGATTCCTCCCTGCCATTTCTCTTCACCATTCCACCAATCCTTTGTGTATGTACTTCTTGAGTTAGAGGCAGTAACTTCCCAAATACTGAAAGTTTCACTTGTGGCTTTTAAACTGCCTCCAGATGTCTGGCTCACGGCTGGGAAGTGGGATGCGGGTTTGAGGGAGGTTCCCTGGACCTGGTGTCTGTGGTGCCCGTGGTGAGCTGAGGAAGGACGCGGTTCCCAGCGGGGAGGAAGGCGAAGGAAAGACTCGGGCCGTGCGCAGGCTTCGCTGAATACCGCAGCCCTGCCACGCTCCCCGCTCACTGGCATCGGTCCCGCAGGGCTCCTTCCCCGAGAGCGGCAGCAACAGGAGGGAGGGCGGAGGCACCTCCAGCAGCCCTGGCCCCCGCCCCGGGGCAGACCCACCGACCCTCTCCCACATCGCCACGCCTGCCTGTCTCCTTGTCCCTCACACCCTGTCCCATGTCCCCAGCACGCTGCTCTTGTCTGAAGAAACGCTGCTGTGTCTTTCTCCTCTCCCCGCTGTCACTCAGGCTGCATCCGTGTCGGTCCTGCTCCTTGGAGCTCTGAGAAGACCCCAGAGAACACAGGGCTCTGTCCCCGATGTCTGCTGAGCACCAGGCGCTCTCCTCCACCCAGACATCGCCCGGGTTGCAGCTCAGCTCCCACTCCCTAGAAAAGCCTCCACCATCATTAAAAAAGTCCCAGAGCAGCCGCTACGCTCATCAGCCCCACACGCATGTGCACCCGTGTACATGCACACATCTTCATCACCTCTCACGCGTCCAAGAGACTACCCTTCCCCATCACCGCTATCTTCGTGCTGGCCAACACTGCCGACTCGCTTCTAAGATCCACTGAGACCAGCGGCCCCTGCCCACGTGCACGGGGCGCCTTTCTTACGCCCACACAGGGCTCCCGCTGACGGTGGCCACGCCGCTGTCCCTAAAGCATCCTGAAAAGAAGGCAATGGAGCCCTTGTAAGCAGCGTGTGTGTGGGTGACTCTGACACCACCACCCTAAGGCTGAGATGTCCTATGACAAAACTTGCTACCCGCATGAATCCCCCCCTACAAACACCTGTCTAAATAGGCGCAGGCACCACCTTGCACTGTCCACGGACAGCAGGACGGCCTGGTGTTCCGCCTCCACCCAAGCCACACGCGTCCTGGTCTCTTGGCAGCCACATCCAGGCAGACTCCATCCCAGGGAGCAAGCCAGGGGGTGGGGCGTGAAGAAATGTTCCCACGTCAGGGCCCCCTCTAGGGATGAAGGCAGGTCTCCTCGGACGTTGGGAACAGACCTCTTCGCACAAGCTAATCGTCCCGAGTCCCAATAACTGCGGGACGCGGTCCATCGAGTCTGACAACACTGAAGAGTTAATCGTACCCTCTAAGCACACAGCGCTTTCCTCTAATCACATCTGAATGAAAAAGAAATCATTTGATGAGTTTTCTACCAAACACCTGTAGCATTAGAAAATGCACTTGGAATTAACACAACTTAGCAACAGAGTTACCATTTATCAATCACTGAGCCATTTTGTACCATCAGGTTCCGGAAGGTACGCACTTCCCTAAAGCTAAAAGTTGATGCGATCGTGACGCTGTGCTGTGAAACAGTGCAGGATGCGACAACGTACCTGCACGAGGCCTTTCGAATAAATTAATCCTTTTGCCACAGAAAGATAATTTCACGGTCATTCGTGGGTGGGGGAGTGGGGGGCATGTGGTCGCTGGATGGACGATGGATTTGAGCAAACCCAGGAGCAGCAGGACTCTACCCGGGCGGGACACAGCGGCACGCGGGAGACACGGGCCTCCCACTTGGCCACGTGCATTAGATACTCTTTGCTTTCATCCTCCAAAGCAGAACTGCCCCAGAGCGTAATTATTCATCTCTTCAGAGAAGGGAGTGATGACTGCTCCCCGGGTGGCTCCAAACACAGATTTTTCAGGATGTCCTCTAGAAATACCGACTTAACCAGCCGTGTGCTTTACCCACAAAGTCAGATAAGAGGAGGGAAAGAGAGAAGAGCTTGTATATGACAGAAAAGGTCAACCGGTCTCAGAAAAACTTCTAGATCCGGTCCCACGTGCCGCACCTGTCGGGCAAAACCCCCGCTACCAACAAGAGGACAGCCTGTGTTCATGGCACCACCTGCATCCGTCCACGTACACAGACCGCTATGGGATGCAGTCCCTGGGGCCGGGAACAGCAGCGTCTGCAATAACCCTGGGCACCAACATGCTCACGGAGACGTGAGAATGTGTCCCTTTCAAGCCAGGGCTTAGCACCACTGTCCCAGCTCCTGCCTCGGAGAATTCTGAACGTGGGTTCCACTGAAAGAACAGCACAGCATCAAAGGGGCATCTTGCTCCTGCTCATTGGAGATTTCAACCTCACATTACACCCTGTGGCTCAAAATCAAAGCTTCTGCTGTGCTGTTCTTGGAGCCAAAACCCGAGGTGAAATCCCTCCCGTCTGATTTTTTGAGCATGGAATGCAAACAAAATAATTAGTGACTCAAGAGGCATTTCAAACACTTACTAACATGCAGCCATGCAAAACAGGGAAGATTCCTATTTGTAAATGCCGGTCGCTACTCAGAAAGACTCTAAGGAGTTATATCCTAGGCAACAGAAAATTGTTCCGAAAAAGCAATCTTCCCACATGCTTTGCTAAATTTTCCAGATTTGAGCTTACATTTAAATAAATGAGGGGTTTCTTACCTCTCTATAGCGAGCGGCCTTTCTGCAAATCAGCGTTCTTTTCCCCAAGTCATTCCACGAAGAGTGAGGAAGAACCGATCTCACCGGTGCACCACGGACTGCCCCCTCACCTAGCGGGAGCAAACAATGTAGTATTATGTAGACACTAAGGTGTCTGCTGCAATCATCTAGGAGGAGAGACTTTGGGGAAAACATCATTGTCCTGCAGATACGAAAAATGACATCTTTGATGAAGAATCGATAGTATAAACATTTGATGAATCTGTTCTCCATAACAAAGACCATTTCTATGTTGACACATGCCTCTTCTAGTTTAAAGACTGATCAGTGGAATAAATTGGAGACGTCAGACTATTTTTGCAGCCATGGAACAAATTATTATTTTCCTTCCGTTGGGGTTTGAGTTTGTGAGTTGGATACCTTGACTGTGAAAGGCAAACGATATGAACCTAAAACCACAGGTATAGAAACTAGAACATCCCCAGGGATCACTACCTGGGACCTCTGCTCAGGTCTGCATGTGTTGCTGCTACTTGGACAGTGACTCAGTGGACCAGAGGCAGGGACAAAGAGGCCCTACGAGCTAAAGCTACAATGCTGAGACCTGCATCTGGCCAGGCCATGAGAAGCTCCACCCTGGCACAGAAAGTCAGCACAACGGAGGAAGCACGAGGCCCACGGTGAGAATCTGAGCCTATGTTCTCCGTTTTGCAATACAGGGACCATGGACTTGCTGGGAAGATGTTCGAAAACATCATCAGAGCTGTCTGGGTTCCAGCCCTGGTGACCTCCTGTCCTGGACGCGGGAGGCTGGGGCTAGAGTCCCAGGCTGCTGTAAAATGGTACTTTGCACAGATGAGTCATCTTGGAGTAGATGGCCATTAAACAGTGCCTTAGACAATGGGTAGAATTCAAACAAATCTGTAAACGAAAAATAAAATCCTAAGCAAATCAATCAAATGGAGCCCCTCTTGGCCAAGGGGACCCCAGAAAAGTTCTAAAACTGAGTTCCTGGCCACAACAGGAAGGGAGGTCAGACACAACAACTGACCGGCATTAATGTTATTAATAAAATAAAGACCGTAAGACTGACAGAACAGACTTTGTGGAAATAAGACACCAAATTATAAACAAGACCTGAGGCCACGCCAGGCCTTGAGCTAAGTCACATTTATAACCCATAAAATCTAGCTTAATAGCTCCCTTTTTGCTGGCATGGTATCACATTTCAGATAACAGATTCCACTATTTAACTTAGGCATTCCTTCCTACTGACTCAAAATGTTTAGACAAAGCTCAACTCTCTCAACCAACTGGCAATCAAAAAGTCTCTAAATCTACCTATGACATGTGAGCCCCCACTTTAAGATGCCCTACCTTTTCAGGCCAAACCAATGTATACTTTCTATCTATGGATTTATGTCTTTGCCTGGAACTCCTGCCTTCCTGAAATGCATAAAACCAACCTGTAATCCCACTGCCTCGGGACCCCTTACTCAAGACTTCTTTGGTTTGTGTATCACTCACTGGCTCAGAATAAACCTCTTTAATTATTTTACAGACTTTGTATTTTTTTCTGTTAACAAATCCCATGGCTATGGATTCAAGAACATTCTAGTAAGATGGAAACGTACTATAAACTCCATCTGCCTTCTTTACTTTCCCAGCCCCATTTGGTAGGGCACACTGGAGAACTGTGCTCTACGCATCCTTGGAGACATTTTGATGCTTTAATGATCTCTTTGATGGAATCCACGATGGTCTTTATGTTAAATTCCATCATCAGCGGGGAATGTCATGTGAAGTTCTTTCTAAAAGAAAAGAGAGAACAACTTGAGTCCACAATGAAGATGCTATCAGTACTCTTTCTTTCCCTGTGTTGTTAACATTATTGGACTAGAACAGCCATTAGTTTAATTTCAGTTCAATTTGTTTTTAATAAATTTGCATCATTGTCCAGACTGTATTCACCAGTAAGGAAAGCTGATCCAATTAACCAATAGGCATTAAGTATTAATTGACTCAATTTAGGTCAAGTGTCGGTAATACTGTTTAATAAAAGATTATTAACAAAGAATGAATGACAATCATTTCACGTTTTTTTTTAAAGGCACAAAAAAAGGCATAACAAGACAGAAAAAAAAAAAAAAGAAAAAAACCTTTCAAGAATCAATTCTGGGCTATCCTAGCCAACGAATATTTTTACGGCTTGGGCTGGTCAGTTATTACAGTACTACGAAGACACCAAAGGCAAAAAGGGAAGACTTTCGGTGCAGCAGGAAGTGTGAACAGTATTCTACAATCTTGCTTTCTTGTCTCTTGTAAAACCGCCCTCCTTTTCCAGTCCCGACTCCATCCGCCAACCTCGCGACCTCTGAACTTCCCTTAAGGTGCCCAGGTGTGGACCTCAAAGCAGCTACCGGGCTCGCTTGTCAAGGAACTCAGCAGCTCAAAGCTGACACTTTATACCCACGGATCAAGGAGCAGAGGATAAAGCAAGAAACCAGGACTGGCAGCTAAGGTTTGCTCCCAGATTAAAATTACGTTACTTAAAATCTAATGTTATACAATGCATCACACAGTGTTACCGCGTATAAAATGCAATGTTATAATAATCTGGTTTATATCACAGTATCCAAAGTGTGCCCCCTTGCAGATAAATTGGAGGCATCTGATAGCACAAGTTAACATAAATACCACCCAAGGTCTTGGAAAGTGCCTTCTTTTGTTTTGTTTAGTCCTTCGAATCACAGGTGGTTACTGTCCGCTCCCCCTCCCTCATGTCTGGATAACACTCAAAAAGATGCTCTCTGTGATTGAGCCTTTCTTAGGCATATTGGTGAAGAAAATAGAGTGAAATTGCAAATTATAGTGTTCCAGATCCTGGGTAAGTTTGTTCCACAAAATCCTGGTAGATAAAAGTTAAATTGCTATATAAGCTGCTACCACTTTGGAAGTGAAGACAGGAGCATACAGCTGTAACAGATCGTTGCTCCATAGGCATAAAGGGCATATTTAAGGAATGGGTTATGGGGGGTAAATACGTATTAACGAAAAACAAGGCTGCTGAGTTAGTCATTGGCGAGATACTGCCCCGCTTTAAATAAATGTTTGTACAGTGATGATCCCGCACGCGCTGCCTGTGATTGCCGACAAAGCCTTTGAAGGTGCCCGTGCTCTTAGAATCCTTTTATTGGAAAATGAAACAGGGAACCTGGTTCCCACTCTTCAGCCTTTTTCAGAGACAGACTCAAGCACTTCCAGGTGAGGGATATGATTAAACCCGTGAGTCAGGAGGTCAGTGGTGGAAATCGATGCCAGGTTCCTGCAGAAAACCAATAGAGCATCGCCACTGGGCAAGGGCCAAGCACAGGTGGGCTCCTAGCAGCTCGGGCTGGCCCTCGCCAGCAGTTTTGGGGTGAAAGGCATTACTCTAACACTGTTTAGTTTAACTAAAGGCCCTGAGTTAGACTGGCGTCTAAGCTGGGTTATGCTTTGTTCTCAGTCATATCTTTCAATGTATTAACATGCAGAGATAATAAAGCTGTGGGTGAGTTGTTTTCTAACAGAAAAATGCTTCTATTTAAAACAGTTTTTACTGATACAAGTATTTGTACGTATTATGGGGTCCATGTGATATTCTGTTGCATGCTTAGACTACACAACGATCAAGTCAGGGTATCTGGGGTGTCCGTCGCCTCAATTATTCATCATGTCCATGTGCTGGGAACATTCTGTTCTGTGTTCTAGCTGTTTTGAAATATACAACACATTGCTGTTAACTATGTTCACCTTACTCTGCTATGGAAAAAAATCCTGTTGCTTTTGTTTCTGAAATTTACATTCTGATGGATGGAGTGATCGGCAACTCCATGGCCCCAGAAAATGATGAGAAAAAGCTGGGATTATAGAGGTAACAATAGAGACAGGAAAGTGCAGTCCCTGAAACACCCCGAGATTGGAGGCATCTGCCCAGCACACTAACTGCCATTTGAGTTGTATGTAACTCACACCAGCTTTGAGCCCGGGCCCTCATGGAGCGTATGTAACTCACACGTCTCTTCACCTTAGGAGCCACGTGAACTATTTTTCAAGTTGCATATAACTCACAGAAAACAGTAAAAAATAACAAATTTTTCATTACATCAGAAAGGATTGCTTCATTTTCAAAGTTTTTATTCTATTTTCGTAATAAAACACCACGGCCCCGAGGAAAAAAACATTTGTTTTCCTAGTGTGGCAGTCAGTGTGCTAGTCACTGTTCTCCAAAGCGTCTGAGTGTCCCAGCCCCTTACCTCCGGGAGCCTCCAACCCAGCCCACAGGACAGGTCTCCGCCTTCCTTCCAGACTACAGCGAAGCCAACCCTGGTAGGTGAAGGGCTTTTCCAGACGGGGTGAGCCGATATCCTCAAGGAACAGCACGAGGAAAAGTGGCTGAAATACAGGTTCAAGACTTCACGCGGCTCACACGCTCCGAAGAGCATCAGGACCCCACGATACTCCGAGAGGCGGGCGGAACGGACGTGGCTTCACAGGTGTTTTGCGGGAGAAGGGCGGGGCGTGTACCTAGAGCGGGCGAGGTGGCCAATTTATCCGCAACCGCGGCGCACCTGTGCGCGGAACGGCCGCTTGCCGAGGGCTCCGGTTTCTCGCGCCTCTCGCTCTGCGTGTTTGGCGCAATCTCACACCTGCGGATGTCAGGACGGTCCTTGAGAACTGTTTTGAAAAACGCTTGCAGTTTGTCAAATTTCGGGAAAGCGGGGAAGATGGCAGAGAGGATGAGGGTAGGGGAGAGGAAATTTAGAAAACGAAGGAAAGGAGCAAGGGTTTGGTTCGACTTCTTTTACAGTATCAGCTTCCTCCTTTGCTGTTGACTGTAGCACCTCAAGTGGTTGTTATATTATGAGTCTTGCAGCGCTCCCTGTGCTTACAGCCGGCGCTCAGAATCGGGGGTGCTGCACCCCTGGACTCAACCAACCGTGCACAAAAAATGTTAAAAAAACAAAAAAAGGACGGTTGTGTCTGTACTAAACATGTACAGACTCCCCCCCCCCATGTTGTTGTTCTCTAAACAACAGTGTAACAATTATTGGCACAGCATTAACACTGTAGTAGGTATCCAAGTAACCTGGAGATGATTTAAAATACGCAGGAAGATGTGTGTAGATTATATGCAAATACTGCAGCATTTCATATCAGGGACGTGAGCACCTGTGCATTTTTTTTTACCCGTGGGGGGTCCCAGAGCCAATGCCCCCAGGGACACCAAAGGAGGACAGTGTTCCCTCCCTTGCGTGGGTCTTTACGTCCCACTCGAGAAGGCCTGGAAAGCAGAAGCCAGGTGATGCTCATGTTCACGCTCCCCACAGCGTGACGCACACAAGAGCTCAAGGCTCCACAAATTGACGTTGACTTGGCTTGAGGGTGAGTTTCCACAGAAACCAAATTCAGACCTTCACCCAAGCCCACATGTTGCAGAAGTATCGACGGATAAGATGATGTGACGTCTGGGAATCACTGCAAAATAGCTCAGGTAGTCGGGGGTGTTTAATTGAAACGAGGCTGGCCAGCAGGTGGGAATTGTTGGAGCTGAGTTACTAGCACAAGGTGCTCGTGGCCATTATTCCCTCTATGTTACATGTTTTGCTTTTTTTCATCAGAAAAGATTAGAACAAAAAACCCTAATGTTTTAAAATTGGCATGTATTAAATAAAACCTTCTCTATACACACATGGCTATTGCTTATCTGCTAATAACTGCTTCTTACTCTATTATTCCCACATTCTTAAATTACCAGCAGACGTGGCATCTTTAGTGTCATTGTTAGCATAGGAAATATATAAAAAGTTTTTAGAAAAATTAGCCGGGTGTGGTGGGATACACCTGTAGTCCCAGCTACTTGGGAGGCTGAGGCAGGAGGATCCCTTCAGCACATGAGTTTGAGGTTGCAGTGAGCTGTGATGATGCCACTGCACTCCAGCTTGGGTGACAGAATGAGATCCTGTCTCAAAAAAAAAAAAATACATATCTATATATCTATATATGAGATACACACATATACAAAGTTTCATCAGAGAGACTTGTTTGAAAAAATACTTCCTGCTCCAAGAGCTAGAAATAATTACAAAGCCTTTCTTGTAACCCATGAATCCCAAACCCTATTAAAAATTATTGTTCATTTCCCCCACATTTTAGGGGAAAACTATCCCTACCCTTGCCCCTTCAGATATTTGGTTCCTCAGCTGTCTTGGAAATCCTCGAGTCCAGGCCAAAGTTCTACAGATGTGAAAACTGAGGTCAAGGAAAATTTTCACCTTTCTGCAAATCATAGAATCAACCAGAAGAAAGCCAAGGGTTGGACACAGACCTTCAGATGAGGTTTTCTCATCCATGTATCCATTCTATAAACATTCCCTTGTGCCTTACACAAGGCAGTGTCAACAATGCAGCCGGACGCTGGCCTCCACTCCAGCGGTGGGTTCGAGATAGCGGGAAGGGGTTGAACCACAGGATTCAGAAATTCCATTCCTAGATGTGTGCCCAAGAGAAAGGAAAACTCACAGACACACACACACACATGCACAGAAGTTGTACATGTTTGTTCTAAGCAGTATTATTCACAATGGCCAAGAGGTGGAAACAACCACAATGCCCAGCGTCTGGTGGATGGATAAAGGGAATATGGTCCATCCATATGATGCAATAGGATTCAGCCATACAAAGGACTGAAGTCCTGTTATGTCTCCCACGCGACGAACCGTGAAAACAAGAGGCTCAGTGAAAGAAGCCAGACACAAAGTCACATATTGTATGATTTCGTTTATTTGAAATGTCCAGACTGAGCAAATCCACAGACACAGAAAATGGACTCACGGCTGCGAGGGGCTGGTGCAGGGGAAGGAAGATTGGGAGCCAAGGAGCGTGGGGTTTCTTTTGGGGGCTGACGAAAATGATCTAAAGTCGACTGTGTTTGCCCAGCCCTGTGGAGACACTCACAGCCATTCCATCGTGCACTCTAAATGGGTGAGTTGAGCAGTGTGTGAATTATATTCCAACACAGCTGCTACGTTTTTGGGTTTTTTTTGAAGAAAAGTAAGATGCAGGGTGTCGTAAGTGCTGTACAGAAAAGTTACATGGGAAAGGGCTGAAAGAGCGCCATGGAGTTACATTTCAGTTCGATGTCTTCCCTACACTCTCTAAGTTCCTGTAAACAAGTAAGTCACAAAAGATTCCCTGAAAGAGGTCAACGCCTGCCACACTCAGAGCTAACCATCACCTTCCTGAGACATTAACGAAATTGTGTCACTGAAGGTTTAAGAAACCTCCGAATGCTTTGTGCACCTAGGAAATTCGGGATGTGTCCAACACTGCCTCTACATCCCTGGGAAAATCCAGCCTCCAGGGCCAGAATTTTATCTAAGTACTCACTGGGTTTCATACGATTTGAACACCCAGGGGCTCAGGTTTGCAGGTGTAATCCCAGAAACACCTGAACAAAAATTGGGTGATCTAGCACCGATTTGTCTACCAAATCCACAGAGTCAAAAAACCCGTGCCTAATCCATCATAGGGTGAGTGCCGTTTAAAAATGAATGCGTTCGGCATTTTTGCAAGTTCTGTTACGGAAGCGCGCCTTTGGGTTTGTCAAGAGCCTTCATAAAGCGTTCCCCAGGCGGCCACTCTGGAGGCAGCCTCTTGCCCCTCAGGGATTCCAAGAGTGCCCACTTTCCTGGAGGGGAGACTTGGTGGCTCTATGAGCCAGCCTGGGCTGGACTTTCCACCTCCACGGACATCCTCCACCCAGAGCACACCCACTGCCTCCAACTCTGGACAGCCCGGGCGTGGCCAGCGCCCGGCACACGCCCTCCCAGGTACACTTTCACTACAGTGAAAAGCATAGCAGGTGACACTCACCCCCTGGGGCCAGAGAAGCCAGAAAGAGGAGGCCTTGTATTTTAATAGAGATGTCATAAATGGTACCCCGAAGAAGGGACACATTTGAAAGCATTGTAAAGGCTTAACTTGACCACAAAGTAGAAAACTCGGGAAGTTGCCGGGGGCTCCGTTCTGACATTAACCTTCACTGTCTGCTGTTCCTGTGGTTGCATTTGACGCTGAATTTAAAGTCTGCCGTCCCCGAGGCCTCCAGCGAAGCACGCGTGCGTCCTGGAGGGACGTCCACAGCCCTAGGCGTCCACACAGGCGACTGCTCAGACGCGGTGATAAAGGCTAGCAAGGATGAAATACAGAGTTAGAGATGTCAGAAGGGAATAAATTGGGTTCGCGTTGTATTTTCTTCTGCAACCAAATGTCCCCAAAGCAGAGTTTCATTGCCAGTCTCAGACCTGAGGCAGAGATGATCTCCTCAGCTGCTACGTGCAAGTAACAAAAGTTTGCACACAACCCTCCCTCCAGCTATTACCAGGCCCCTCCTTTCATCTGTTGTCCAAGAAAAATAAAATTAAGAGCTGGGAAGCCTGCTCTGGGGCAGTTACCACTTATGCGGGAAACTTGAAGAACTAGAAATCACCAACCAAGAGCAATAAAACGCATGTACATCACGCAGGTGGGAGGTGAGGGATTTGGACAGAACAGAGGAGAGAAAGCCCAGGAAACAAGCACTAAAAAAGCCTGGAAGGAAAAATGCAGAATCCAACATTCGTTGAGGTGGCCTGAGGAAATACTAGAAGTATCTGCGCCATCGATACAGACATCTGTTCTCCTCAAAGACCAGCAGCATCATCAAGGGGCACTAAGCACCCGGTTGGGAAGGAAACTCCATAAGGAAATCAGCTCAGGGTCAGAAAAACTAAAGATGCGGGGCTTGATTTCCCACCAAGTGTTGAGCACGTGAATTTAAGTGATCTTCTCAACATCACTGGGCCCTTTAGTTGTAAAAGGAGAGTTGGAGGCTGAGGCAGGAGGATTGCTTCAGCCTGGGAGTTTGAGGGTGCATTGAGCTATGAGGGTTCCACTGCAGGTGACAGAGTGAGAACTTATCTCAATAACAACAGCAGCAAAAAATAAGTCACTTATTTATTGTGGAGCAAGAATGGCATATGGACAAGCACTTCTCAAAAATTAAAAAATATAGTATAATGGCAAATCATCCTACTGAAAAAAAGAAGGCCAACATGTCAACAGAAATTATGATTGGACTGGTACAGTGGCTCCTGCCTGTAATCCCACTGCTTTAGGAGGCCCAGTTTGGAGGATTTCCTGAGGCCAGGAGTTCAAGACTAGCCTGAGCAACATGGCAAAGACCCCATCTCTACAAAAAATAAAAAAATTAAAAAAAAATTTGCTCGTTGTGGTGACACATGCCTATAGTCCCAGCTATTCAGGAGGATCACTTGAGCCCAGGAATTTGAGGTTACAGGGAGCTATGACAGCACCACTGCACTCCAGCCTGGGCAACAGAGCGAGACCCTGTCTCTACAAAAAAAATTAAAAATTAAAAAAAATTAGCTGGGTGTGGTGGAGCAAGCCTGTAGTCCCAACTACTTGGGCGGCTGAGGCTGAGTGAGACCCTGTCTCAAAAACAACAACAACAAGAAGAAATAAATTATGATGAACACAAAGAAGCCCTCTAAATGAACTCAGATATCACACAGGACCAGATAGGAAAGGAAGGACACCTAACCCACCAGGGAATATAAAGTCTTTGCAGACATTTATAGGAAAAGCAATAGGAAATCTTAAGCCCAGAATGAGGTAAACGCATCTAAAAACATGAAAAGTATCAAAAGTGGCTTTGAGTTAATATCCCAGCCAGAAGAACAGGAGAGAAGACCTCATCTCGTGCCCCAGAGATCAGCCTGAAGACCCTCCCCAGCCCTTCCTTCTGCGGCTCCCAGAGAATAACAGTGCCCATCTGTTCTCCACCACCCACTGTCTTTGCCATGTCCTGATGTTTCTCTTCCTTTGTTTTCCAGGAAGCCAGGCTATGGTTTGAACAGTCCTTCCTGACTCCCAATACCACGGTACTCCTGGAGAAAAGGAAGTACATTCTGTCGTCATTTAAGGGCTTAAGTAATCGCAAGCGTGGGCACGTGGGTAGGTAACAATGAACATGTGACCTCAAACACAGTCCCCATGCGGAGGACCTAACTACCTCTCCTCTGCGTTGAAGCGTTACATCTCCCCACCTTCTGCAGACTTTCATCTCTCTTAGGGGGAAGCTGACACTGTCTTTAATCCTTCTATGCAACAGGGAGGGAGGGATATGGATTTTACCGACTCTTCCCTTGAAAAAGACCACAATCCCAGGGTAGAACGATAGGTGGGAACTAGCCCTGCTCAGGTAAACTGCTCGTCTCGAGTAGTTGGACAATTTTAAGACCCTCCCAACTTCCTGACACCCCGCTTAGCAGGAGCCCTGCGCACCGCCGAGGTTTCTTTGGATGCTTGCTTCCAAAATTATGTGATAGCCGTGGTCTTTTCACAACTAGCTCAAATTAAGTCGAGTGATAAAGTAGTGTCAGTTTCAAATTTTTCCCCTAGTAATTCTTTTGCCTAATTGTTGGGAATCCTCTGCCTTCTCTGGTTTTTAAGTGCCAGCTCTAAATAAATAAGAAGCAACAATTATTAGCAGAAAATCCCAGAATCAGACGAGTTCGATAACATGCGTTGGGGCAGGGGCGGGCTATGCATTTGTTTATGACTATAATTTTACATGTTATGTAGAGTACTTGTCATACACAATAACTTTGTCTAGGCAAATTGATCATAAAATGAAAATAGCTATGAATAATCCTAGTTGTTCATGATATCAAGGTGTTAGAGATGTTCCACTACGTAAAACATGATGAAAACCATTCACTAGCCCTTCTACAGCAAGATAAGCACATCTAATGGACTTGTGTTTTGCTTCCTCTTCTCTGTCCTTGAGAATAACCCTCAGAGAGGCAATTGTGAAGTTAAAACGGAGAAGAACATTAGAATCCTTAGACCACGAGGAGGTTATGAGAAGACCCAGATCTTCTAGCCTGGGTAAGCTGCTTCTCAAATTTGTGAAAAGTCTGCAGATTATCTGGACTAAACATTGGTAATGTTGAGAAATCATTTATGAAACAGCAGAGATTTCCACCCAGAAAATCGAAAATGAACAAATGCTCCAGCTTTCTAAAGATAAAGATGAAAAGAAGAGGAATCTCCCAAGTGTGAGCAAGGAAGAAGGGTGGAGGGCAGGGTCCAACACCACGGAGAGGCCGGGCAGAGCTGAGAGGCGCACCCTGGGCTTGGGGACCGGCCGTCACCTGAGATTGCTGAGAAAGCAACTGGGCTTCGGGAGAGCATGTGCTTAACGTCATCCCTGAGGACACGCTGGTAACGGATTATCTGAAAGGATGGTTGATGAGACCTTAAATCAGAGAGTGGAGGTCACCATGAGTCAGGATGGGCTCGCTGGGAATCAGTCTTGCAAGACTGAACTCATTTCTCTGATAAGTACTGAAAAGTACAAGAAACATAGCAGACGAGGACAGCATCTCCATTTGAGCCAAAAAAAAAAAAAAATTGCCAAGATTTCTCATCACAGTCTTGTGGACTGTGTGGTGACACAGGTAAGATGAGCTTAACGTTATTCTAACTGGTGATCAAGAGAGGGACGTCCACCTGGAGGAGTGTTTCCCGCAGCCCCTTCCTGCTCTCTCCTGTTGGCAGTTTAACGACTCGGATGAGGAAGAGGGTGGCCTGGGAATCGGGGCTGGCCGTTAGGGGAAGCTGGGATGACGCGCTAATGCCTCCGACGACACAGGTGAGACCAAAGGGAACCAGGAAGGGAAAGGAGAAGCGAAGACACAAGCTGCAGAGGCGATCTGCTGGGCCAGGTCAATGGCCTGCATCTAATGAGCCGGGGAGAGAGAGCGGCGGAATTCTACGCTGGTCACACCCGCCAGCCGCACGAGGACCAACACGGGGAAAAGGGCTGTGTGATAAAAACAACCGTGCACTTTAATTGACCCACAGGGCAATATTGGTCTTCAGTGTAAGTACTCTAATTAAAAACAAAACATAGTTTAAAACCTGCAAAATCAGAAACCTCATGTAGCCTCGAACAATTGCAGTAGGAATGTGTTGGGTGCAGTGAAAGGAACCTCGGTCTGGACCTCACTTTGGGTAGCTGTTTCCACTAGAACAATAGAGAGAGCATGCCGATGACGTCAACATGTATTTTGATAATTTATTAATACAATTCACAATTAAGAACAACATTCAATTAGCCATGTAACTTTGGGATTGGAAACTGGATTTACACAGCGTGAGTGGCATCAGGGTCTCTCATGAGACCCACCCACACAAGTGTGGGCTTTGGTCCTGGGTGCCCACGATCGTCTTTTCAGAGGAAGATGACTACGGGGGTGAGAAACCAAAAAGCAGAGGGATGAGGGGAAGAAAAGGAAAGGAGAGAAGAGGGCTTGGGACAGCAGTTTCTGGGTGTGACTAGTGATAACCGCCATCCTGTAGCCCATAGCACCTGCCCTCAGCAGCCTCCCTCCTTGCCCACTGTGCTTTCCCTTTGGAGCATGTGGCACAAGAAGAGTTAACCGTGTGAGCAGGTCTCTGTCCCCCTGCAGACACTAAGGTAAGTCCATGGGAACAAGGACTGTGTTGGTCGCTTTCTTCATTCTATTCCTAATGCCCGGTGTACAGCCATATATAAGCATATACAAAACACAAAAAACACATTCGAATGCATTTTTGAACATTGCTCAGCAGTTCAATAACTTGCTCACGTGGTGGAAATTTAAAAATAGAAACTAGAATGAAAAGAAACAATACATTTCAAGTTAGTATCAGAACACTACAGCCTGTAAAGGAAAAATATGTTATTTCAATATAATACAATACATGAAACGTTAATGAAAATTGGCCACTTATTACTTCATAAAGCAGATTATCACTATATTTCACCAGACTGGTATTATATAAGTCACATTTTTCTCCCCATAATGCATTAAATTAAAAATGAAGAAAGAACACATGAATAGAAACCCCCCCAAAAAAGGATACCAATAGAGCGATACCTAGAGGGAAATTTAAAGCCTGAAATGTGGACATTAGAAGTGAAAATATGGTGGAAATCAGTAAGTTGAGTATTCAACACAGGGGGCTAGGGAAAGAACAACAGATTAAATCTCTGTAAAGTGGAAAGAATAAAATATTAAGGCAGAAAAACCTCCAGCAAAATTGAACAGGAGAGAGAGAGAGAGAGAGAGAGAGAGAGAGAGAGAGAACAAATACACACTATTAGAATTTTTAAAACCCATAAGTATAGATGCTATAGAGATAACAAAATGATAGATAGCATTGACAAGTTTACACCGATAACCTGAAAACAAATTAGCTGTTGAAAATCCTAGAAAAATATAACTGACTCAAGAAGAAACAGATAAACTAAAACAAAAACAAAAGCAAACAAGCAAAAAGAACCTGAATCAGTAGTTTAAAAATCTTACCACAAAGAAAGGTCTAGGTTTTATATGATATTTCTCACAAGTAATACCAAACCAATATAATTTTTCCGGAGAGTAGAAAAATAAGAAATTTACCCCTACTCGTTTTATGACACTAGCTAACTTTAATAACCAAATCACCCAAAGGAAGAAAATTTTATTAAATATAGGAATGACATCTTAAACAAAATATCAACAAAACAATTCAGCAATGTACAAGGAATAATATATAATCAAATAATAAACACATTGGGTTTATCCTAGAAATACAAAGCTGGATTAGCATTACAAAGATCAATCTATTAATCACCAGAGAAAAACCCACATGATCATTTTAATAAATGAAGAAAAAGTATTTGATGAAATGATTATCTGTTCCTGATTTTTATAGATTCATAGCATCTTAGAAATCCCTTACTCTGATAAATATTTATTTTAAAATAATATTTATTTTTAAAAACCTAGTGGAAATATTATACTTAACAGTGAAAAGGAAAAGTTCTCCTATTTAAGATTGGGAGTAAGATTATATTATATAACATATAATATAATACTTAATAATATTCAGCTTTGAACTGAATATTATTACTAAAGTACAGCTCAATGAAATAAGAAAGTAATAAATATATGAATATTTCAAAGAAAGAGGCTGTTATCATTCATCACTTATTCATTCTACCTAAAAACACCTCAAACCTCAAATAATATTTAGGTCAATTATTAGAATTAATGTGGGTCTCTCAGGGTTGTTGGATACAACATAAATACTCATAATCACTTGTATATCTATATACTAGCAATGTTAGAACATAAATTTTTAGAAGACAGCTTTCAAAAAAAGCCACAATAATACAAAGAATTAGTAATGAATAGAATAAAGTTGGTAAAAAGAATCCCACTTTATTAGGAAATTATAAAAATGACCGAAAAATAATAAAGGAGATAACAATAAATGAAGAGCTGTAATATAATCTTGAAAAGGGAGACACAAAATTTTCAAGAATTCATTATCGTTCCGTTCCGTCTACAGCTTTACTGTAGTTTCAGTCAAAATGCAACAGGATTTTAGGGGGAATTTGCAAGTTGATTCTAAAATGTATTTGGAAGAACAAAAGGCCACGAATAACCAAGATGCTTCTGAGAAAAAGGAGACAGGAAAACTCATTGCATTCAGAATTAATATAAAGTTATTGTGGTGAAACCCATGTTGTCCAAGGCTAGAACAGACACACTGGCCACGCTAAGAATAAAGAGTCACTTGGGGTAAGAACAGACGTATTGACCGATACAATGAACCAGGATCAGAGACACGGACTTCAGTACATGGAATTCTCATACACAACAGGAAGAGCTTTACTGATGTGTGGGAAAATACAGAGGAAATGTTACTAGGACAAGAAGCTATTTATACACACGTAAAAAAATAGAACTTAAACTCCACCTCACATTCTACACAAAAATCAGATCCAGATGGTTGAAAATTTTAAATGCCAAAGAAAAGCTGTAACACTTTATAAGACAATTTTGCAGAATATCTGATGTCCTCTGCATAGGAAAGGATTTCTTAAACTGAACAACAACAACAAAAAATCACAAGTCATAGAGGAAAAGAAACACAAACTGGACTATGTTCCACAAATTTGTTGGTCAACAAATAACCATGGAGAGAAAAAATTAAGTCATAAATAAAAGATAATTTGTAACATATAACTCACAATGGCTTAGCATCTACAATGCATAAGTAACTCCTACAAATCAATATAAAAAAAATAAACCAGCCAACAGAAAAAAATTACAAAAACACATAAACCAGGATTTCATAGAAGAGCAAACACAACATCATATGAAAAGATGCTTAAACTCATTATTATAGTTATCAGGAAAATGAGATACAGGTATGGTTTTAGAACCATCAGATTGGCAGAAACATAAAAATCTAGAAATATCAGCTGAGGTACCTATATCAGCTACCACGGTGAGCGTCGGGCAAAACTGCATATGGTGGGTTTTCACAGGAAATGCTGAGAATTTACCGGAGGATTCTACAATCTGCTTGGAGACTGTCAAATGTTTTCGCCTACTGTGAGAATATAAAAACTAGGTCAAATCTGAGCTTGGTGGGGAGTTTTCTTTGGTGAAATTTGTTGCCATGCTATGAGTAGTCCTACCCTGTGGAGGGCAGAGTGGGTTATTACTGGTCCCAAGCCTAATGAGTGAGTTTCAGGGGTATTCCTACAGTGCTATGAAATGTTCCTTGCAGCTGGAAGACATGGAGGAGGGGAAAGTTAAATTGGATGGTGGCCAGGTTCTGACTCTCATGCGAGGCATCTTGCGGGCAGAGCTAGGAGGCGCTGCAGTCTTGGGATCAACCTACCTTTCCTGTATCAGAGGAGTCCACCAGAGGGAGGCTGGTGTGGAACAGCTTTGGGATCCTGGACATTCTGGAGGTAGGACAGAACTACAGGCACCCACCCAGAGTAGAGGCACACTCTCCCTCAGGCCCTGTCTCAGCTGAAAATGACCAAAGAGCCTTGGAAAGCACCCATGAAAAAAAAAAAAAGAGGCAGCCCCAGCCCTCTACCGATCACGTAGACACACAGAGGGACCTGTCTGTACACATACACCACTCGCTGTGGTTCAGGTGGGGAGGTGAGAAGATGTCATGTCAAGCTAGCGTGGGAGTTTGGGCTACTGCACGGGACTGGACATTCCAATTCCTAATAAGAAACAGTTTTATGACAAAAACTGATGGGAGGATATTTTATTTGTTTTAGTGTGATGTGTCTCTGCAAGTGTTTAAAAATGATGGTCAGAGACTATAAAATAAAGTCACATGCTTATTCAACATTTTAGCTGTATGTTGTTTTCACAGTGGGTAAAAGTATACAGAAAAGCCAGGACGACACAAACAAAATGTGGGGAGATAGTTAACAGTAGACAGGAGAGCAAGATATCATCTTACCAGGCCAATGTGGCTCAAGTTTTATGTAACAACGTTGTGAGATGTTTTTCAGTTGCGATAGACCCCCAGGTTGAAGGTCACATGCCCAGAGCATGCCCAGATGAAGCAAGCGTGCAAGCACGGGTGGAACCTATGTGCTTGGACCAAGGAGCAGGGACTGAATTCAGAAGCGGACACCACACGGCAGGGTCCAGGATCCGATCAGATGGAGCCCCGGCGTCGCCCCATGGCAGGGTCCAGTCAGATCACGCCTTCCGGCACCACCTGATTGCAAGTTCCAGTCGTTACCCTACACTTACAAGACCCAACGCAGCCCCCGACTCGGGGAGACGGATTTGAGCGTCTTCTCGTCTCCTTGCCAGTAGACTTGTAACAAAGCCTTTCTTTTCTCAAAAGCCGGTGCCATAGTATTGGATTCTGCGTGCATCGGGCCGCAAGATCACGGATTGCTCTGTAACCGAGCAGGATGGAATTCGGGACGGAGCACACCAGAGCCCTGGAGGTGTCGGCAACACTTCCGTGACCTGAGGTGTTAAGCGTACACCTCCAGTGTGTTGTGATTATTGATTTCTTGATCATCTTTTGCAAGTATTCAATATTTAGCGTAAAACAACACTTTAAGGGAAACCATAAAAAAACTAGAAGACAACACAGGTGCTTATGTATTTGACCAAGGAATTCTTCTCTTTTTCCGTATTGTCAGTTCCCTTGATCTGAAATATACATTTTATGCCATTAACAGCCCAGCTCCCTGATGCTTTTAGACTTTTGAAAAGCAAAGGAAGGAATTTTTTTCTCTGCATACCATTCTTGTACACCCCTCTGCCCCAGGCAATGAGCACATACCTGCTGAGCTTTCTGAAAGGGGTATAGGGGTGTGGGCATGGAAGAGAGGATTTATGGGGAGGCTGAAAACATCAGTAAGGTTTCAAAAATGCCCACCATGTTGATAGTGATCACCTCCAGACGGTTCAATTAAGGGTGATTTTTATTTTTCTATGATGTCCTATGGGTTCCAGGCTTTTTAAAGAGAATAAGCTACTTATGTAATAACAAATAAACGGAAGTTATTTGCCGTGTACGTCTCATTCTCACATAGTTTTAGATTGTCCAGAGTCAGGAGCTAAACCTCATATTTTGTGTCTCAGCCCAGTTTATAGTGCATTGAAGATGCCCTAAAAGTAAGAATTCAATAGGGTTAGCCAACTTTAAACCCAGCGTTCCATTCATTTAAAAGTGCAAAATTGTAATAGCCATACACTATCCCTCTATATGGTAATGCTTCTTTGCATTCCAGATCCTAGGAGCAAAGATTCCTACAGCCAATGACCCCAACACCAAGAGAAAATGACAAGTCTAAGAGGAAGGATATCACTGAAACAATGCTTGCTCACACTTGTGCAGACACGAATATATTACTTATTAAGTATAAGTAATAACTGTCTACCTTTTATTTATTAAGTGCTTGTGTGTGAGACACTATAGTTTTTATAAGAAGGCTACGATAGAGGGTTTAAAGGTGTTATTGTCCCACTTTACAGATGGGGAAAATGTAAAAAGAGTAAGTGATTTGCCCATGATGAGATAAGTGATGGCAAAGTCACCATATTTTTAGCTGTTTTAACTCTGTCTATCTGTCTTACAGTCGACCCTTGAATGACACAGGTTTGAACTGCTCAAGTCCAGCTACACATGGTTTTGTTTCAAGAAGAGTCACACAAGTGCACCTGCCTCTCCTCTCTCTCCTTTCACCTGCATCTCTTCCGCCTCTGCCACCCCTGAAACAGCAAGACCAACCCCTTCTCCTTCTCCTCGGTGTCTTCAACATGAAGACACTGAAGATAAATTAAAACGAATAATATTTGAAAACTAGTGATTTTATATTTAGCTGATACTCCAATCGTCCGCTACATATGTGGAAAATGGAATTTTTGCTGGAAACATCGTTTAAAGATTAGGGCATGAAAGAATTATTAAGAGGTCAGAAGGTTCTTTCTTTACCAAGGAGCTTATCTCCATTCATTCAAAGAGCTTCATGCCAGCGTAAGGTCTTTCTGCAAAATTTAAATTGCTAAGTGAAAGACCACACGTGTCCCAGTGCTGAAACAATGAGAAATCTCACAAGCACTGGAGACAGCTCCAATATCTTCTCCAAAGTTCAGGCAAAAAGAAAAAAATGGAAAATAGCTGTCCAATTATTCACCTTGAATACTTATTATGTATAAGTCACTCTGCAGATAGACAGGGAAGGGAAATGTGACTTACAGTCCTGTGGGGGCCGGTAGAGGGCTGGTCAGCGTGGCCCACGGACTTACGAATCGCCAAAGGCTATCAAAACCTCCATAAACTGTGGTGGCCCTTGTCAGAGACGGCAGAGTTCCATCCACCGGTTTGCAAGAAGGCCTGGCTCATGGAGGAGGCGATGCTTGAACTAGACCCTTAGGATTTTAAAAGGAAGGGCCTAAAAGAAGGAAGGGAGGGTGAGAAGGTGCAGAGACACAGGAGTGACACATGGGACAAGCACTTCTTATTTTTCAGTTGTGTTAAAATTCACATATCACTGTTTACCGTCTTAGCCATTTCCAAGCGCACAGTTCACAAGTCTCAAGTACATCCACAGTGTTGTGCATTTATAAGTATTCATAGGTTTTCACCCACAGCCACATGCATTTGGTTGCTGTAGATGGAAAGTTTGCATTGCCATGTTGTGCATTTATAAGTATTCATAGGTTTTCACCCACAGCCACATGCATTTGGTTGCTGTAGATGGAAAGTTTGCATTGCCATGAAAGTTTGCACCACCACCCATCCTGAGAGAAGTCTTTCCATCTTGTAAACTAAAACTCTGTCCTCATTAAACATGCACTCCTCATTTCTCCTCCCCCAGCCCTTGGCAACCACCATGCCACTGTCTGTCGCTTTGAATTTGACTCCTCTAGGGACCTCACGTGAGCGGAATCACACAGTATTTGTCTTTGAGTGGCTGGTTTACTGCACTGAGCATAGTGTCCCCAAGGTTCATCCACGTCGTAGCACAGGTCAGATTTCCTTCCTTTTTCAGGCTGAGTAATATCCCACTGGATGGATGAACCACATTTTGTTCATCTATGCATCTGTCTGCGGACACTTGAGTTGCTTCTGCCTTTAGGCTGTTGTGAACGATGCTGCTATGAACACTGACATATGAACATCTCTTCCAGACCCTGCTTTCAATCCTTTTGGGTATATACCCAGAAATGGAACTGCTGGATCACGTGGCAACTCTATCTTTAGTTTTTTGAGGAGCTACCATATTGCTTTCCCCAGTGGCTGTTTTAATTCTTACCAACAGTGTACTACCAATTTTTCTACAGTCTCATCCACACTTGTTATTTTCTGGGCTTTTTGCTTTATTTTTGATAGGAATCATCCTAATGGGCGTAAGATGGAATCTCACTGTGGTTTGGATTTTCATTTCCCCAATGATTAGTGACGTTGATCAATATGTCATAT
>CAUYRT010056559.1:0-39055 GCA_963574885.1 Lepilemur ruficaudatus
GCATGGTGGCGCATGCCTGTAGTCCCAGCTACTCGGGAGGCTGAGGCAGAAGGATCGCTTGAGCCCAGGAGTTTGAGGTTGCTGTGAGCTAGGCTGACGCCACAGCACTCTAGCCCAGGCAACAGAGTGAGACTCTGTCTCGGAAAAAAAAAAAAAATTCATTGTGTGTACATACCACATTTTGCTTATCCATTCATCTGTTGATGGGCACTTGGGTTGTTTCCAATCTTTTAGGTATCGTGAATAACGTTGAAATGAACATTGACGCACGAGTATCTGTTTTAATCCCTGCTTTCAGTTGCTTTGGGAATATATCTAGGAGAGCAATTGCTGGATCATAAGGTAATTGTGTATTTAGCTTTTTTTTTTTTTTTTGCCAATTAATTTCTTTCTATTTTTTTTAGTAGAGACAGGGTCTCACTCTTGCTCAGGCTGGTCTCAAACTCCTGACCTTGAGTGATCCTCCCGCCTCAGCCTCCCAGAGTGCTAGGATTACAGGTGTGAGCCACCATGCCTGGCCTGTATTTAGCTTTTTGAAGAACCCCTACACTGTTTTCCAAAGTGGGTGTACCATTTTACATTTTCACCAGCAATGGATATGGTTCTAATTTCTCTATATCCTGGCAAAATTTGGTGTTTTCCATTTTTAAAAAAAATTATGACCATCCTACTGGGTATGAAGTGGTATCTCATTGTGTTTTGATTTGCATTTCACTAATGACTTGTGATGTTCAGCATCTTTTCCACCCATTTATTTGCCATTTGTATATATTTATGGGGTACAAGAACAATTTTGCTACATTGATATATTGCATTGTGGTGAAGTCAGGGCCTTCAATGCATATATCACTGAAGCAATGCACATGGTACACACCAAGCAACCTCCCATTATTCTCCCCTTCATCCCACTGAGTCTCTATTGTCCATTGATCCACACTCTGCTTCCATTTATACACATTATTTAGCTCCCACTTATTACAAATGAGACCATGCAGTATTTATCTTTCTGTGTCTGAGTTGTTTCACTTAAGATAATGGCCTCCAGGTCCATCTATGTTGCTGCAAAAAACATGATTTCATTTTTTTTTTGTAGCTGACTAGTATTCCGTTGTATATATATGACACATTATTTTATTTTATTTTATTTATTTATTTTTTTGAGACAGAGTCTCACTTTCTTGCCCGAGCTAGAATGAGTGCTGTGGTGTATGTCAGCCTAGCTCACAGCAACCTCAAACTCCTGGGCTCAAGCGATCCTCCTGCCTCAGCCTCCCGAGTAGCTGGGACTACAGGCATGCGCCACCATGCCCGGCTAATTTTTTCCATATATTTTTAGCTGTCCAAGTAATTTCTTTCTATCTTTAGTAGAGACAGGGTCTTGCTCTTGCTCAGGTTGGTCTGGAACTCCTGAGCTCAAACGATCCACCCACCTTGGCCTCCCAGAGTGCTAGGATTTCATGTGTGACAAGGTCTCACTGTCTCCCAGGCTACGGTGCAATGGCTTGATCATAGCTCACTGTAACCTTGAATGCCTGGGCTCAAGTGATCCTCCCACCTCAGCCTCCCAAGTAGCTGAGACACTAGACACACATCTGCATATTGGCTAAATTTTAAATTTTTTATAGACAGGGACTCTATTTTGCTCAGGCTGGCCTCAAGCAGTCCTACCACCTCGTGAGCACCCAAAGTGCTGGGATTGCAGGCGTGAGCACCCAGGTGACAATAGTTTTTTTAAAAAGACCAGTTGGTTTCTTAAATTTCTTGACTGGATTATTATTATTATTTTTTTTGAAAATGAGAAAGCAAGGGAATAAGACATTAAACTTCAAGCTGGTAAGAGTAGTGTGAGAACTTGATCTGATAAGCAAAATCACTGCTAGAGTGACTAATGGCGAGTGGCGTGGACAGTCAAGACGTAGCATATTTCATCACCCCACAAGTTTCCTAGTGTTCCTTTGTGGTCGTGTTCTCCGCCCATCCTGAGCCTCTGACAACCAGTGCTATTTTTTGCCTTTTCCAGAAAGTCATATAAATTGAATCATCGAATATGTAGCTAATGAGCCTGTCTTCTTTCACTTAGCGTTGTGCTTTTGAGCGTCATTCATCCTGTTCCATGTGTCAGTAATTTGTTCCATTTTATTGCTGAGCAGTACACCATTGTGTGAATGCACCATGCTTTGTTTTTCTTTGCTTAATCCCATTCACCAGCTGGTGGGCATTTGGGTCGTTTCCAATGTTTTTTGAGACAGAATCTAGCTCTGTCACTCGGGCTACGGTGCCGTGACGTCAGCCTAGCTCACCACAACCTCAAATTCCTGAGCTCAAGTGATCCTCCTGCCTCAGCCTCCCAAAGTGCTGGGGTTACAGGCGTGACCCACCATGACTGGCGCATATATCAGTTCGAGAAAGTATTTAAATCTAGATTCAAATAAGCTCAATTACAGTGATTGATTAACATGCCTTTTTAGTCTCTTAATTTGATTACCCATCCATCTCTGTCTGTCTCTGTCTCTCATGGGTACCTGCAGTTTATTGGTTATCCAGTAGAGTTTCCTACAGTATTCATTTTGCTAATTTGCGGATTTAAGAGGGCTAGCAATGGTTGTATATATCATGTATTGCATAGAAGGCATGCAGAAGGCCTTTAATAAATGGTAGTTGAACATAATGATAAAATCATTGCAGTTCGTTTTTCTTATCAGTAAATACATATAGCAATTGTGACTTTTTGTTATCAAACCTTAAATGAAAACCTTATTAAAGTTATTGTGAAATGAGTTTACTAATAACATTTGAAAAAATGATTTAACCTAAAATTACTGGTATTAAACTGGGTACTCTTCATGTCATATCAAACATGTACAATGAGATGCTGTAAGAGCAAAGCTTTGTGTATTAATATGGAATGCTTTACCAAATATGCTCTTAAGAAAAAAAGCAAAGTGTATAACAGTGTGAATAGTATGCCATTTATGTAAAAAAGATTATATATGTTATTTATGTCAAAGGTAGATAACAAACCGTATGTATAAAATACTCCCAGGAGCATGTAACGTTTATTGCCTCTGGCGATGGAAGCTGGTAGCTAGATGGTGTAGGAGTGAGAGAGAGCCTGAGATTTCAGAATTTTATGCTGTGCAGAGATGTGACTGTACCTATTCTCCCCTTTATCCCCCTTAAATTACTCTAAAATTTGTGGTAGGATTTTTATAATTCACTTTTTAAATATATAGCAGCTTTATTGAGATATACTTCATATACCATTCAATCTACCTATTTGAAGTGTACAGTTCAAGGTTTTTAGTATATTCACAGAGTTGTGCAACTATCATGATAATCAGTTTTAGAGCATTTTCATCCATTAGCAGTTGCTTCCCATTTCCCTCCCAAGTTCCCTAGGCAACCACTAATCTACTTTCTGTCTCTATAGATTTGCTTATTCTGGGTATTCCATATAAAGAGAATCCTACAATATGTGGTCTTTTGTGACCTACTTCATTCACTTAAAAATTAGTATAATGTTTTTGAGGTTCGTTCTTGTAGTGTATACCGGTACTTCATTTCCTTGTATTGCTGAATAATAATTCATTATAAGACCACAATGCATTTTATTTGTTCGTTTATCAGGTGGTAGACACTTGACTTATTTCTACTTTCTGACTTTTATTAATAATGCTGCTATGAACATTGTGTATCCATTTTTTTTTTGACATGTTTTCATTTTTCTTGGGTATATACCTAGGAATGGAATTGCTGGGTCATCTGGTGACTCTATGTTTATATAGTTCACTTTTGTAATTATTCAGTTTACTATTATTGACAGTCACCCATATTTAGAAATGGTGCTGTGGGAAAATCTAATGTACGAGTGTCTCATATGTAATGAAAATTTCACAAATATATTTGTTAATGTTGACAGTGTTTTCTGTAAACAGGCAGTTATTTTCATTTTGAAATTTTTAAAAAATTTCGAGCCTGTATTTTATTTTGGGAGCCGTAACTCTCAGGGGCCCTAGACACTGTACCTGCGTATCTAAGTGCCAAAAGCCCCATCATTGCAAGAGTGGAACTCGAAAGAAAGCTAAAGGCGATTATGGTAATGTGAGGTTTGAACTTTGCGGATAATTGATGAGACACAACCTGATGGAGGGGTAATGGGAATCCCTAGGAATGTACAGGAATGAAGAACAAAACTCAGGTGTTTTTATGAGTTGTTTGACAGCTTGGGAGGTGGAAAACAGTGCAGTGTGGCGGTCCTGTTTCTTTCTTTGCCCTGTCTCTTTCACGTCCTCATGTAAACCCTCCATGAATATGTTATCATTTAAACAATTTCAAGAAAGTGAAGACACTTAAGTTTTACTAGTTGTATGAGCTTTCTAGTGGGCAAGCAGAGACTGTAATAGACCACCATTTCAGCATACTTTCTGCCTTGGTTTGTCAGGTTTTGGTGTGTTTTTCTAGGCCAGTGTATCTCTCGCTTTGGCTTCCAGATTTTCCATCCATCCAAACATGGATTATCACTGCATTTGTACCCATCTTACCGTAAATCTATTGGTCTCAGCAGAGAAGTCGGTGTCAGTATGATTCCATAAAGCTAAAAGGCAGTCTATGCAACCATTAAACTAATTTGCAAGTGTGTGTATAATATGATTCCAACTTCATAAGAGGAGAAAACAAATCGGAAGGGAATGTTGCCAGCTCTTTGATATACAGTTATAAAATAGTCCTCACTCTCAAGAAGCAGATAATTCCAGTTCAGAGTGATTAAATGCTTTAAGAGAAGTGAGCATGGAGTTCTAGGGTAATACCTAAGATAGGGCACCCCGCCTAGCTTAAATGGGTCCAAGAAAGTTTCTTAAAAGCAGGTGTGTCTGGACCAAGGCTGCACCAGTAGGAGTTTGGTAAGTGGGTGGGGGGGCAGTTAAGGAAAATAGAAGCGTTTTAGGCAGAAGAAACAAGGGTAAAGGCAGATGGAGGCATCAGGCTGCTGTGTTCAGTGAGCTCTAAGCAGAGAGAAGTTACTGGATTATGAGGTCAAGGAAGGGAGACGGTGAGGAGAGGAAGCCGGAGAAGTGCTTTAGTTTGGTGCCACGTTGGGAATGAGCCTTAAACCGAAGGCGGTCTGCAGTTGGAAACATCAGACGGTTTTAAAATGCGAGACTGACGTGGTCAACTTTTTGATTCGCCCCTATCAAAAGATATAGTATTTTATATCTTTTTTTTTTTTTTTTTGAGACAGAGTCTCGCTCTGTTGCCCGAGCTAGCATGAGTGCTGTGGCATCAGCCTAGCTCACAGCAACCTCAAACTCCTGGGCTCAAGTGATACTCCTGCCTCAGCCTCCAGAGTAGCTGGGACTACAGGCACACACCACCATGCCTGGCTAATTTTTTGTATATGTATATATTTTTAGTTGTCCAGCTAATTTCTTCCTATTTTTAGTAGAGACGACGGTCTCGCTCTTGCTCAGGCTGCTCTCAAACTCCTGAGCTCAAACAATCCTCCCACCTCGGCCTCCCAGAGTGCTAGGATTACAGGCGTGAGCCACCGTGCCTGGCCTATTTTGTATCTTTTGATAAGGGCAAGATCCAGGATTCTAGTCTTGAGGTCAAGAACTTTGTTTTTTGGCCACTGTATCTGAACCTAGAACGGTGCCTGGCAGAGAGTAAAAGGTCACTGAAACTGTTAGCAGGGCAGTGCAGTGCACATGCACAGAGCAGTGGAGCACGGGCTCCGCGTGGCTCTGAGTCCTGATGCCACCAGGCTCTATGACCTTAAGCAAGTTTGTTTCTTTTTTTTTCCCTCTCCAGATACAGAAGCAGAGAACATCTTAATCTTTTTTCTTTCTTTCTTTTATTCTACTGCATCTTCTCAGAAGAAACATCGTTATTTTATTTTACTTTTTTGAGACCGGGTTGTTTCTTTGGACACCAAAATTCTTTCTTCCCCTGAAAACTGTTGCATTCATTCATTCAGTAATATTTATTTATTTTACTTATTTGTATTTTAGAGACAGGGTCTCACTCTGTTGCCTAAAGTACAGTGGTGTCATAGCTCACTGCACACAAACTCCTGGGCTCAAGTGATCCTACTGCCTCAGCCTCCCTAGTAGCTGCTACTACAGGCTTGAGCCACTACGCCCGGCTAATTTTTTGTAGTTTTTGTAGAGACTCACTATGTTGCTTAGGCTGGTATTGAGCTCCTGGCCTCAAGCAGTCCTCCCAGCGAGCTGAGATTACAGGTGTGAGCCATCACACCTGGCCTAAGCAAGTTTCTTAATCACTCTGTGACTTGGTTTTCCTATCTGGAAAACGGGGAGAACAGTGGGACCTGCCTGTCAGGTTGTTGGCAGGATTAAATGAGCTTATACAATGCACTTAGAATAGCGCTTGACCTATAATAAGCACCGTATGAATGTAACAACTGTTATTTTTGCCTAGGGCCTGGACCCAGAGCATTTGTGGGGTCACACAGGAATGCATGGATTCAGGAAAGACTCAGGAGCACAGTAGTTGGATAGGATGTGGTGAATAAGGGAGAGAAGGCGTTACGGTTAATTCCTGTTTTAGAGCTAAGGAAAATTGGCAGGTGCTCTCACCTCCCCCTCCACACCTCCTAGCCTTTGCACAGAGAAATCACTGCTAATCCATTCTGGATAGTTCGGGAAGAAGTGGAAGGTCAGAGGTGGAGCCTTTGGTATGCTGAGGAAAGAGAGTGTTGATTCAGTGTGGCATACCCTTATTTGGATATTTGAATTTTCTCTAATTTTTTTTATTTTTTCCTTTTTTTCCGTGGAGGCTGTTCCTGGGTTGAGTTCTCAGTATATATTCTTGAGTTCTCAGGACAGAAAGACCTCTGGTGTTTCGTAGCTGGCAAGGTAGCTGTCCTCCGCCTGTCTCCTTTGCTCATATTTATGCCTCATTCCCTCCTCCCCATTGTTTTACCCCTTTATTCTCCACTATGGAAGACAAGAGAAAAGAGATTTCATCCTTGCTCGGCCTTGGCTACAGACTAGGTTGGTGCTTCGCAGTCCTGGAATAAGGGGAGACTCTGTGGAGGATGTTAAAACATATCCCAGAAAAGCATTCCCTTGTGCAATTCAATTTAACTAAGGAAGTTTCTCTTTTAATTCTATTCCAATGTGATGTTTGAGAAAGATTTAGAATCTGGCTCGAACCAAGTTTCTGTAACCTTGAGACCCTTTTGTTCCGAAAACCAGCTAATTCCTAAGTGGAGCTTGCATGCTAGGCAAGAGGAGTCTTTTAGCTCCAAAAAAGTCCCATCAAGGTCACTGGAGCCGGGGGTTCAACGCTAGAGATGTGCTTCTCGTTAGAGGAGTAGGGTTGCATATACCCCAAGAATCTGAGAAGGAGCCTAAAGCTTTCTGCTGTGAACTAGACATTTCTTTGATATCTTTAATTTTTATCTTAGAAGGTCATGCGAATTTTGTATTCTACTTACAGTTCACCAGTTGTTTTAATATAAATGTAAATTTCCTCCCTAATCTTTTACCAAAACTGATGCTCCAGGAAGATAAACCCTTTCATTTTCTTGTCTCTTTTCTTATTCCTTTGCTCTTTCTCCAGTTTAAGGAGTGCCAATGACAGGGGTTTGGGACCAAAACCTTTTTGTTGAGTGTCCTGTGTTTCCCATGGTGGGATTTGGCTCTTTGGTTAACTGGGTTCCTGTTTCTTTCCCTCAGCATATTAAGGGAGGCTTATAAATCTTTGAAATGATATCCTTGATGATAAATAATTTTACTAAAAGCTTTCCATTTCCTAGAATTTGTAATGCATGTAAATAGTCTATGAAATGTCTTGTCCAGATAGCTATGAAAAGATGGTAAGCAATGTTTACTGTGTTCTTAGCATGTGCCAGGTTCTGTTCTTATTCCTTTCATATGTCATGCTATTTAAGCACATGGTGCTTTAAAAACAATTAACCAAGCTTGTGGAATTCATGCTAACGTTATTACTATTTTTGATTGGCAGATTCAACACTAACCTTGAACAATGTCCTTGAAACCAAGAGTAGTAGATTTTGATGAAACATGGAACAAACTGTTAACTACTATCAAAGCCGTTGTCATGTTGGAATACGTCGAGAGAGCAACGTGGAACGATCGCTTCTCGTATCCTTTCAGTTGCAGCTTAGATCGTTGTTCTAAAATTGATAAACTTGTTGAAAAGGAAGTACAGGTTTAAGCTTGTATAAATGGAAGAACTTTCCAGCATAAGTATTTTCAAATATATTATTATTTACATATCCAAGTCCATCACCTCTTGTGACAGTCAAGTTTTGATAACTTCATTCAACAAATATTTATTGAGGACTTGGTATCTGTCAGGTACTACTTTAGGCTTTGGGAATACAGTTGTGAACCAAAAAAACTCCTTTCCATTATAATAAGGGAAACAGACAATAAACAGATAAAAGAATCTAATGTTATTGCTTCTAATAACAGGTAGTGATAAATATTGTAGAGAACATTAAAGCAGGGTCAGGGTGTGGTGAAGGCTTGGAGTACGTGTGCAGCTGGTGAAGGAAGGCCTCCTGAGGGTGGTGACATTTGAGCAGAGACTGGAACCGAGTGAGGGAACAAGCCTGGCAGATTCTGGGGCCAGAGTGCTCTAGGCAGAGGGTGAGCAGCAAGTTTAATGACTGGGGTGGAAAAATGCTTTTTAATTAGATTGTCTACAAAATTTGGCTATTTTATATAAAAATGCAGATTTGTGCTTTCTGTAGGATGCTCTGAAGCCTGGTGTCCTTGATTCTTACATGGCAGCGCAGTCTGCCAGACCTAACAAGCGCTGCCCTCTTCTAGCAATCTTCTGGGACTAAAGAAGGGTTACCCTCTTGTGTAGGGCGTACGTTCTTTAGAAACACTCTCATTTCATAAGGCAGTAGTTCAACTTGCTCTCAGTGCCTAACTCAGTTGTTAATATTAAGCTGAATGTTGATGCCAGAACAGTGAAGTTCTTTTAGACCAACAGGGAACCACTTAACTGATCACAACTGTAGTTGTTGGTGAGAAACATTTGTTAGGCTACCTGTGTTCTGGGCACCGAAGACACATAAACTGTTGGTAACATTTTTGAAGGCTTCATAATTTGCAAAGATCTTTTACCTTTTTTATGTTACTTGATACCTCAAACAAGCCTATCAGATCATTGGGGCAGGTATAATTCCTTGTCTTTATGTAACAGATGAGAAAACTGATCTCAGGGGTAAACGGACTTGCCCAGCTTCACGTGGGTAGTAATTGATGGAGCAAAGACTTGAATACGAGATTTTAAGCATCTAATCCCTGTGCTTCCCAGTCTGTGCAGGGGATAATAGATACGGATTCTGCCTTTGAAGAACGAATTATTGAATTCGTCTTTTAAATTAGCTAATTTTTCTGTGGAGCATTATGGATTGATTGGGGCAGGAATCTTAATAAAAGTTGAAAAAGTGTTAAAGGCTACTTGTTTGTGGACGAGGTTGGGCTAGGCAAGGACTTAGGTGCTTTTAAGGATATTTTGCCTAATCAGAGAGGGAAGCAAAGGAGTTCATTGTAGAAGATTACAAGAAGATGGAAAATGAGCACAAGGTAAAGAAAAAGAAAAGATGAATACATTATTGTTGTACAGAATATACAGTTAATTGGTTGGTTTATAAGTGGTTTTGAAATGAATGACTTCCTGGGAAAGTGACCCCTATTTATTTGAATCATCTAACATGGATTAATTGTTCTTTTTTTTTTATTTTTGAGACAGAGTCTCACTCTGTTGCCTGAGCTAAAGTGCCGTGGCATCAGCCTAGCTCACAGCAACCTCAAACTCCTGGGCTCAAGCAATTCTCCTGCATCTGCCTCCCGAGTAGCTGGGACTACAGGCATGCGCCACCATGCCCGGCTAATTTTTTCTATATATTTTTAGTTGGCCAATTGATTTGTTTCTATTTTTAGTAGAGACGGGGTCTTGCTGTTGCTCAGGCTGGTTTCAAACTCCTGACCTTCAGCTATCCTCCCGCCTCGGCCTCCCAGAGTGCTAGGATTACAGGTGTGAGCCACTGTGTGCAGCCTTTTTTTTTTTTTTTTTTGGTTAAGTAAATAACATTAGTCTTAACCTGATTGTGAATCGCCCCCAAAAATAAAAAATGTGTATAAAGTAAAATTAAAGAATGAAATCCCTTGTTTTAAATTTTGTTTTAAAAGATAAAGGGCTATATTAATATTGGTTCTAAAGCAAACTTTCCTCCTTTTCTTTGTGATTTTGCCCAAAGATGAGTTCTCACAACATGAATACACCTATGTATCCAATACATAGAACACTCTGAGCATCCCGGAGACACCTCTTGTTCCCCTTTATTTCTGACAGCTTTTTTATGTCTGATTTTACTAGAATAAGTTTGTGATGAATAATTGAGTTTGAATAATATAAATCTCTATGATAAAACAAAACAAAAGCCTTTAGGGGATTTAAATTATGTAGTAAATTAGAACTTTTTTTTTTTTTTTTTTTGAGATAGAATCTAGCTGTGTTGCCCCAGGTAGAGTGCAGTGGTGTCATCATAGCTCACTGTAACCTCAAACTCCTGGGCTTAAGTGATACTCCTGTCATAGCCTGCTGGGTAGCTGGAACTACAGGCATGCACTACCACGCCTGGCTAATGTTTTCTATTTTTGGTAGAGACGGGGTCTCGCTCTTGCTCGGGCTGCTCTCAAACTCCTGACCTCAAGCAATCCTCCCTCTTTGGCCTCCCAGAGTGCTAGGATTACATACATGAGCCACCACACCCAGCCCTAGGACTTTTTCAAAAAAAGGAATTTATAGTTGAAAACTAAGGGGGCTCCAGGATGTATCCAAGTGTTCAAATAACATTATTTTGAAGCACCTTTCTTCTCTATCTGATGCCTTGCTCCCTCTCTCCTCCACCAAACCAATTTTCTGTAAAATTTATATACTGAGAAATTTTTTAAATTCTTTCTTAGGTGGTATATATTCAGATTTCTACCTTCTTTGTAATATAGGTTAATATTTTGATGTATTGTGTTATTGCTAGTGAATAGTTTCATAGCCTGTTCTCTTTTACTTAGATAATTTAGTTTATAAAGGTTCTGTATATCTAAGTTCATTTAAAATAATAGCTAATATGTTTTTTCTGATTGTATATTTTTTTCTACAAAAAGTCTGGCTCAGTGATATTACATTATATGGATGATTTTTTTGCTTGACTATTTTTTGTTTTTAATATTATAGAGAAATTTTTTGCTTGTATTTAATGCAATAGTATGTTGAAATATATATATACACACATACATATATGAAGATATTTTATTAGTTACTCATAATTAAAAATAAGTACAAAAAGGGTTTAGAAGGAAGATGGAAAAGTCTGAAGTCCACCAGATGGGGACTTCTCATGTGGTGAGGGCTGCTGGCTCTTTGTGGAGTAGGGTACTAGGTAAGTGGAACACGTGACATTGACTCCCCACCTCTCTTCCTTCAAAAGCGTTTAGTAAGGGTCTGTCACATGCCATGAACTGTGCGTAGGAGCTGGGACTATAGAGGTGGTTAAGAATAGGCGAGTGTGGATGGCAAACGTATAAATAATGTCTATTGTATAAAAATAAGTTTGATAGAAGAATACGTGAAGTGTTATGGGGATGTAGAGGAGGAAGATCCTGCATCTCAACTCTTATATGTTTTTATTTTGTAGTATTTCCTGATCTTTATATTAAATATAAATACTTGATTCCATCCTAAATAATTAACTTTATTTTCGATTTCTATCTGCATCTTTAGTTAGGCTGGTCTCAAATTGCTCACATCCTTTATCGTCCACATTTGGTTAGTGATGTGTAGTTTATGAAGCATTTTAACGCGCATGAGCTTATTTGGGTCTTACAGGGACTCTGGAGATGTCAGAGGAATGTTTATTATCTTTAGCTTGGAGGATTTGGTAGTGGTCATTCTACTGATCAGATGCCAAAGCTCTACCATGGAACGATCTTGGAGACAACCACGAAGAGTTCTTGACCTAGATGGGGTTCAGGTGTTCATGGGGGCAAATGAGCTGTTACTTCCAGAATGCTTTTTCACATTTGTCGGAGGCAGCATATCAAACAGTCTCCAGAATCCTATCTACTGTGTCTGGTCCCAAGATCATAAAGTGACATGGCCTTAAGTCTCTTTTTATCCTTAGCATAATGTTTTTAATCCTTGGAGGTATTAAAAGGATTCAATAAAGCACAGGATATTAAAAAAAAAAAAAAACAGCAAAAGGGAAATGGCACCCCAGAGAAGCTAAGAGACTTGGTTAAGATCCTTGGTTATGGCTGAGTGCAGTGGCTCACGCCTATAATCCCGGCATTTTGGGAGGCCAAGGCAGGAGAATTGCTTGAGGCCAGTAGTTTGAGACCATCTGAGCAACTAGGAAGACCCTGTCTCTACAAAACAAACAAACAAAAGGCAGTGGCTAGTAAAAGGTAGAGTCTCAATTAGATCTCATTTCTTCCAACTCCTTTTACGGTTTGTCTGCCACTGGTGATGGTATTCAGAAACTTAATTGATTAGTTCATATCACTATTATTCATACTACATTTCTTCTAATAGAATAAATGCTGAAGGACAGTGGATAGGTCGTAGAATATCTTGAGTGCTATGACATGGGAGAATGTGTCAAGTGAGTAATTTTTCTGTTTTGTTTTTCAGAATTGCTTAGACATACCTGCCTCTTTTGATGTTCCTTAGCCACTTGTTGATACTGTGCTTATATCCATTCTTACATAAACCTTATTGTGTAGGTTTCTGGGTAGTTTGATTTTCCAGAAACCCCTCTGGATTTTAACCTCTCTAACAGGTGCCATTTTCCTCACAGTGTCCTCAAATAATTTTCGATAAATTCTTGTTGAATGAATAAATGAGTGAATCGTATTGTGCTTTTTAAAGTAAGCGTGGTTACGTATTTCACTTTTGTCATATATAAAAGACAATATTATGCATATTACAAGCCTGAACCACAAAAATGAAATTTTTCCTTTCATGCCAAATGAGTTAAATCTCCTTGTTTTAAAATTATGTCACCAATGACCATGAAACCTTAATAATATAACTAGAGATATCTATGCTTTATGTGTGGCCTATCCTGAACCCCTTGGAGAAAGACTTTATACAGAAACTAAGATTTTTTTGGAACATCACGTTCGGCATTTGCACAAGGTAAGAAATGATATATACATGACATAAATATGTTTGTAGCTGCAGAGTTACTTGAATAGTTGACTGTTTTCCATGTAGACTCCTCTCCTGTGTCCTCTGACGGTATTTATAAATGTCTGTCTGTGTCATTTTCAGTCTTTTCAGCTGTCTGTTCACATGCTGTGTAAAGGCTTCCAAAAACCTAAAATTAAAAATTAAATACTCCCATATTGCTGAGCGTGTAGATTCTTTCCATTTTATATAATTTATTATTATGAACAGTACTTTGTGAATATCCTGATAGCTAAATTACTGTTGTGTAACCAAGTTTTTTGGAGGATAAATTCCAAGACGTGGAATTTCTGGGTCACCCACATTTTTTATTGTTTTTCACATATATTAACAAATTATTCTCCAGGTTTATGTTTTATCCAACCAGCAGCAGTAGTTCACAGAAGGGTGCCCTATTCTGTAGCAGTATTGAATAGTTGCTGTTTTTAATTTATTTACCAACTTGATAGGCAAAAAGTGCTATTTATAGGTTATTATTATCACCCTAAACCTTAATTGTTAAAATTACAAGTTTAAAAGCATTTGTTTCATCAGAGAATTAATTAGATGGAGATTGAGGTCATGACTCGCTTAAGGGCATGTGGGCAATTAATGACAGAACTGAGGTAAGAGAAACTAAAATCTGCGTATCAGTCCAATGGGTTCTTATTGTTAGTCTATATTTCCTTTAAAAATAAATTTTTTAAAAATAGACCTGAGATTCCAGTTAGATTTTCAGTTTTTAAGAAATAATAGCTTTCAATTAAGTAAATATAAAGCAACTTATTTCGGAGAATGTAGAAAAGGCATCCATTTCCATAAATAGTCTTATTCACAAAAGTGAACAGTTTAATTTGGAGTGATGATATACTTAGGCTGATGGAAAATAATGGATTTGACTGTGAGGTAATGCATTTGTTGATTAACTAGATTTAACCATTCCATAATGTATGTATACTTCAGGACATCATGTGCACGATGAATACATAGAAGGTTATCTGTCAATTTTAAAAAAAAATTTTGTTAAATTTTGAAAAGTAATGGATTTGAAACATAAGATAGAAGACAATAGAATTGTGTTCTATTTTAATCTGATCTTAATATTAGAATATAGTCCAAAGACAGCATCAAACTATTGTATTTTCTCCTTTTGTCTTGGGGAATGAAACTGTATATTCTCTATTATGGATGGTTCACTTTCATATCTAAGGCTTTCCCAGTTGTTTCATTTTTACTAAAGATAGTTAAATTAAAAAGTAATTTATAGATGTAATTTTTAATGTGTGAATTATGTAAGATTTTAGAACATTAATTTTGATATGATTTGTAGTTTACAATGAAAATGATTAGTGCTTTTTTAGTAAAAATATTTTTCCTCTGTATATAGAGAGTTCTGGAGTCAGAAGAACAAGTACTTGTTATGTATCATAGGTATTGGGAAGAATATAGCAAGGGTGCAGACTATATGGACTGCTTATATAGGTAAGTGTGCTTTTAAGATCTTGACAATCTAAACAGTATTACCTGCATTCGATAAATGAAGGAATAGTTTTTTAATTTCCTGTTTCCCATTGAAATGTGCAGAACTGAAGCATGCCCTCCTACACGGACTTTTCTCTGCTGTGGGGAAAGGTGTATAGCCTGAGTCAGGTGGGTCTGGGGGAGCCAGGCAGTGTGTGCAAAAGCTCTTCTGTGACAAGCAAAACTGTATGTTTACTGGTGTGGCTCTGTTTTTGCCAATTGTCTGGAACCTGTAGCACACGTTAAATCTTGGCAGAGAACACTGATAATTCAGCTTTTGTGAAACTTCAAGGAGGAAATCTAAGCCCATGTCCCCTCCAGATGTTCTTGTTTGACTCTAGCACTCAGTAGTTTATGTTTCAGGGGAGTATTGTTACTTAAAATACTCAGTAGTTTTGCTCTTAATTCTCCATCCCCATTCTCTAGGCATATTGAGTTACCTGCAGTTCATGGTCTCGCCCGTCTTCCTGCCTCTGCCTCTGTTGGTTTCCTTCCTGTCTCTGAATGACGGATTCTGATGCGTTCTTCTGATACTCCCTTCCTTAAACTTCCTGTTCTCCCCGCTGCAGTCTTGCGTTTGTGTTAACTGCATCGTTGTGTGTTTCCACGGCACTCTGTGCTGATCCTCTCTGACCCATTCATGGAGACAGTGGACATAAGTACTTAGGTGTGTAGGGCAGACATCTGTTCGTTGAAGAATAGTGGAAAAATACCCAATAGTGTCATTAAGTACCTGGGACCTTCACCCTTGAACCTAGGATGTCCTCGCTTGAAATGGCTGTGGCCTTGAAGGATGCAGTGGTACTTTTTTGCCTTATGCATTGTGGCTTGGGCCACAGATGGGCTCCTGCTTCAGTTTCTCACTGGGGAGAAGCTGAGGAGTTGAGCTGGGTCTCCAGGTGTTCCCTGCACCGTCACACTGTGCTTTCTGCGGGGACCATATTGGGAGACCGGGGCCCAGTTCTCTTGATACGTCTGTCTTCCTTAGCTCCACTTGTTCAGCGTCCCTGAGGTTGATGATAGAAGTGGAGTTGAGTCACTCTAAGCTGCCTGAGTGAGAAACTGGGGCTTGCTTCTCAGTGGCCCAGTGGTTTTAATTTCTTCTTAAAAGAGCAAAAAGCGACACCAGAGACCAGCAATTTCTGACAAACACAGGTTTACTGTGGCTTCAGCTTTTATAAAAGTGTTTGCTGTGTAGGAAACATCTTGACATTTGATTTTTTTTCCATATTGACCAAGGTTCGATAATCATAAAAGAACTGTAAGAATTCCTTGGCTAAATTGTGAGGGAGAGTTGGGGGTATTTGAAGGGTAAGAGAGTGTATGTACATGCCTTTGCCATTACTGGGACATGTGAACCTTTGGAATATAGATGACAGAGAGTGTTGAGACGACGGGCCATGCAGTGGGATCCCTCCTTAGCCGATGCATTTCACTAAAGACTTAGGTGGTTTTTTTTTTAGGACATGAAATTGGTACTATTTATGAGCCTTTAGTAAATGTTGCAATACATAACATATATGTTTGTGTGTGTGTGTGTAAAACCGTATGAGGCAGTCAGTGTCTCCATTTGTATAGCCGAGGAAAAGAAGGCTCAGAGAGGTGAAATGACTTTGCTCAAGGTCACTCAACTAATGAATCACAAGGGCAGAATTTAAACCCAAAGCAGCACTGGTAGACTTGCTCATTGCGAGTTGCCACAAACCTTCAGTTTGTAAAAAAAACGCAATGTCTGCCCAGTACGATAAAGCAAAGCACAATAAAGTGAAGCACAATAAAACAAGGTGTGCCTGTACTACACATTCTTTCTGGGGTGATCTTAATCACTCCTGCCTTTAGCTACAATCTATATATTGATAACCACCAAAATATATGTTTGTCTCAGGTGGTCTAAGTTTCAGAGGAGTTTTTTTAGCAAGCTGCCTGTACTTTCAGGATGTTCCATAGGTGTGTCGTACTACTGCAGATGTTCAAAACTGAGCTTCGTATCTTTTACGCACATACTGTCCTTGCCCTGGTATTAACCAGTTTTAGTTACTAGTAGTTTAATGTGTGGTTAGAGGAGACTAAAATGTCAAATGGTACATCAAAGTTTTAAGCCTTGGAGTCTAGAGCTTTGATGCTACTGAATTTTGAAGTGGAACTTGTGTAAATGGTTGTGGATATATCGCTTTGGAGTTAATTGCAGGAATTATATTTTTCGTTGTCTCCCAACATTGTTGGTGGAGTTATGCAGTGGAAATTTTTGTTGTCTTTGTTTTTAATTTCAGTTGTCCGTAAATGCTAAGTGGATCTTTCATTTTGGTGTACTAAACTTTGGAAAATGTATTTTTAATATACAAACTTTATGATTGTTGCCTAAATGCTTGTATTGTCAATAGCAATTTACACATTGGTAGACTCTTTAAATGAGTTGTTTCAGGCGGTGAGCGTTAAAAGCATTATAGTGAAATCTGTTAGAGGACGGTGAAGAGTGCACAGTTGAACATACAGGTCCTACCATACATTATATTTTATTTTAGGACTCTGTATTCATCTCGGTTATTATTAGAGTTCATCACAGTCATTAGTCTTAGAATATGTTGAAACATTTCTTTCTTTCTTTCTTTTTTTTTTGAAACATTTCTTTTTGATGCGTTTTCCTCTGGTAGACAAAGTCATCTTAAATCTGTCAGTTTTGTCCATATTTCTTACTATCTGTAATTATCTATCCCATTTTCTTACCTACTGATTATGATCTTTTTTATTTAAAAATGAAAAGTTACATTTTTTCCTGGCGATAAGATACAGAGGACTGACTTGATTTTGACCTTTTAACCATTTTCTGTTTATTTTCGAGAGTGGACTTTATCTTGACTTTACCAAGAAGAGTTTGGGAATTAGCAGATGATCCTATAGGTCTGACCTTTGGAGAAGGGCTGTTGGGCTATAGGGTACTGGAAATATTTGGAGCAAAAGCCTTGAGTTTTTTCAGTGAAACTGGAGATATAGGTTTTTTTATTTTTGCTCTAGAGGTCTTACTCTTGGTCTTTTAGGGCCTTGAAGAGAGAGATGGGCTGAGAATTTTTGTTTTCATTATATTTCTAATTTCGGCATAATTAGCTTTTTCTGGACTTATTACTGGACTATTCTGTAGTTAATTTAGAACCCTAAAGTTATTGTTTTAAAGCTGCAAATTATTGTCTCTCCTGCTGATTTTGACTTAATATCCAATGATATCACATTTATTTTTCAGGTATCTCAACACCCAGTTTATTAAAAAGAATAAATTGACAGAAGCTGACCTTCAGTATGGCTATGGTGGTGTAGATATGAATGAACCACTTATGGAAATAGGAGAGGTAGGAAATTCCTTAAATGGCAGATCATGAGTATGTTTTTATAAATTGACGTAATTTGATTCAGTGTCTTTTTTTTAAGGATACTGAATTGACTGTCTTAAAATTGTCAAGATTTAAAACATCCTAAGTGTCAAGTAAATAAAACACTGTAGTGATTTCCTAAGAATCTTGAGGTAGATCAGAGGAAGAGAGATGTGACAATTATTTTAATGATTAAATATATGATGGATGAGTGACAGCGTTAATGGTTCTGCATTGTGAGAAAACTCATAAAATTCTATAGAAAAATGTTGAGACTCTTGTACCTTTTTTTTTTTTTAATGAATTTCTATTTATTAAGAGATAGGGTCTCACTGTGTTGTCCAGGCTGGTGTGCAGTGGCAGGATATAGCTCACTGTTAACCTCAAGCTTTACTTAAAAAATAAAAATAATTCAGAGTAAAACAATGAAATGTGCAGTTCAGGTAATTCAGTCAAGTTCTTGGAGTGTGGTGCAAATTTAAATGTCGAAAATTATAATATACAATGCATATATTGATTGTGAAAGAAATATTCCTGTACCAGTTTGTTTATTCATTCAAAACATATTTATTCAGTCGCCATTGAGGATATATGATGGTAGACAGACAGGCAGTCCCTGTCCACATGAAGCTTGTAAGTTCAGATAAGGGAAGCAGATGCCAAGTAAGCAAAGAAATAAGTGTTAAATCGTGATGAGTATTAATGAAGGAAATATACAGCTAAGATGCAGTATTAATAGAAATTTAAGTTAGTGTCATCCTTTTAGAAAGAAATTGATCAGTGTGTTTCAACACACTTTAAAATATTTAACACCTTTTGACCAGGTAATCCCATGTCTAGTAATCTGTACTTGAAAAATAATAAATATGGGGGGAAAAAGTTTAAATCTTAAAAAGTCTTTGTTGCAAGCTTTATTAATAGGGTGACTAGGGTGAACAATCTGAGTTTTCAACATTTAACAGTAAAAATCATACATAGAAAAATATGTATAGTATGATTTTATTACAATAGCTGGCAAAGGACTCAAGCAGAAAATTGGAAATACAGACACTTCAGCAGTCATTAGCAGTAGAATTGAAAAATAAATCATGGCATATTCATTCAATAGGGAAGCGGTCCCCAGCCTTTTCGGCACCAGGGACCAGTTTCACGGAAGACAGTTTTTCCACTGGGAGAGGGATGCGGTTTCAGGATGATTCAAGCATATTACATTTATTGTGCAGTCAAACCTCTCCGCTAATGATAATCTGTATTTGCAGTGTTTTCTCAGTGCTAGCATCACCGCCTCAGCTCCACCTCAGATCATCAGGCATTAGATTCTCATAAGGAGAGCAACCTAGATCCCTCGCACACGCAGTTTACAGTAGGGTTCGTGCTCTGATGAGAGTCTAATGCCGCAAATCTGACAGGAGGTGGAGCTTATGCAGTGATGGGAGAAATTGGGAGTGGCTGTAAATACAGATGAAGCTTCACTGGCTTACCCATGCTCAGGTGGACCAGTACCAGTCAGTGGCCCCAGGACTGGGGACCACAGCAATAGGGAACTATATAGCAGTGCCCGTTACTGAGCTATAGCTGTATGTTTCAATGTGGATGGATTTCATTAACAAAGTTTAATTTTTAAAAGTCCTGCATAGAAGAATATACAGTGTGATTTTGTTATCAGGGTCAGAAATGGTCAACTTGAAACTATTACAGGGGTAGAGCTATAAGCACACAAGTGGTTTAACACAAAATTCAGGACAGTGATAACCTGAGGGGAAAAGAGGACATTTAGGGCAACAGTAGTGGTAGAGTTGTATTTCTTAAACTGGGTAGTGAAGACAGGGGTGTTTCATTTTATTATTCTTTAAACCTACTTTTTTGTGTTTGTATGGAATATCTCATAATTTAAAAAATCATCCAACAGCCAAATCATGTTTTATTTGACATAAATCCTTTGTTTCTGGCCGGGCGCGGTGGCTCACGCTGTAATCCTAGCACTCTGGGAGGCCGAGGCGGGCAGATTGCTCAAGGTCAGGAGTTCGAAACTAGCCTGAGCAAGAGCGAGACCCTGTCTCTACTAATAATAGAAAAAAATTAATTGGCCAACTGAATATATATAGAAAAAAATTTGCCAGGCATAGTGGCGCATGCCTGTGGTCCCAGCTACTGGGGAGGCTGAGGCAGAAGGATTGCTTCAGCCCAGGAGTATGAGGTTGCTGTGAGCTAGGCTGACACCATGGCACTCTAGCCCGGGCAACAGAGTGAGACTCTGTCTCAAAAAAAAAAAAAAAAAGAAAGAAAGAAAGAAGAAGAAAAATCCTTTGTTTCTGCTACAGCCTTGGCATCTATAGGCCATCCATAGTGTTGAGGATTTAGCAATCGATAAATTAAGGTTTTATATTTATCAGTTATTTCTGCAAGATTTTCAATTAATGATAAAACTTTAATTCTGTTCTTTTATAAGTCTGATATAATTGTCATTTTAAATTGGAATTTTATTTTCCTTTGAATTTTTAAATTTTTGCTTTGCTTTCATTAGAACTTCAAAATATTAGTTACAAATTCTTCTTTTGATGAGTATCTTTACTTTAAAAAAATTTTTGAGCAAATGTTAGAAACAAATACTAAGTAATTCAGCCTTGATGATTTTTATTTTTCCTGGCAGCTAGCATTGGATATGTGGAGGAAATTGATGGTTGAACCACTTCAGGCCATCCTTATCCGAATGCTGCTCCGAGAAATCAAGAAGTGAGTGCTGACATTTAACTTTCTGAGTCTGTTCTGTTTTGCTGTTTGATAATGGTTTAAAAATAGTATTCAGTTGTATGGCTATTGACTGTCTTGGGCCTGGTTTTACTGTAATGAGCCTTATTTTACTTCTTAATGCCAGTATTTTAAAGTTGCTTTGTAATCTTCTTTGTTCTTTTTCTTTTTTTTTTTTTTTTTTGAGGGGGACAGATCTGGTCTTTACTTATTTCCTAATATTGTTAGTAAATAAAAAGTACCTGAGGGAAGTGACTTGTTGCTTTTCAATCCTGAAACCCCGTTGACCTGCCAGGCAGTGTCCTGAGGTGTTTGTACATATTCTCAGTTTAAATCCTAGTAAGGATTACTTACTCAAGAAAACAGTTTCTTCTAGTTAGTTGGTAACGTCGCAGCCCCAGTATTATAATCTATAATTTGCCTAATATTGTGATGTAAATTTATGGGAAAATCGCTTCCCCCTCTACCTGCGGCCCAGAGTGGTTGACTCTACTTTATTGCTCTGTGAATACGGTTTGGGCTAAAGAAGGTTTTCCTGTGGAGTCTGGATCAACTCTGGCCTAGAAGATACTTAGATTTCAGCTTTAGGGAAATTAATGATGACTAACTATGTCAGTCATCAAATATATGTGTAATAAATTCCAGGCTACTGGAACTGATGTTCAGGAGTTGTCTAGAGCAGTGAATAGTGTGATAATGGCCACTCCATCTGGATCTACTTTCAAGAAGACCCACATATGGAGTTTTTTATGTGAAGAATAATGTATCAAAACATTGTTGTTACCGTGTTACTCCCAGTAGGAAGTAGGGGGTTAAACACACATATAGACACACATACACATGCACACACACCCCCTGCACAAAAGAGGATAGGGGATATTTTTAAATTTAACAGTAATACCAAATAGAAAGTAGGTAGTAGCATTTAGTAACTTGATTTAAAAGAATCGTCACTGACCATTTTAATGATTGCATTGTTTTCAAAGATAGAGATGGAGAGAAGAAACAGTGGGGTTGGAACAATTTTCCTTCCTCTTTTCTCTGCTAAACTATGATTATCTAAAAAAACACTCCTAACAGTTTTTATAAATTCTAATATAATTTCCTGAAAAATACTAACTTATTTTTTGACGTGGAATTCAGCTATTTTATATTGAAAGTATAGGGAAACTATTCTTATTCTTTCTAAGTGTACTTTTATGAAATCTCTCTTAATATCATTTTGTCCTATCCTAGTAAATTTTCTTGACATGTGGTTGTTACCTTGCTAAACATGATTTTGATGAAAATTGAAACTGTGCAAGAAAAACAATACAATTATAGAATATTCTAGAAAAGACAGAAATTACCTGATCAACTTGTCTTATTTTTATTATTATAATCAACTTCTATTAAGGCATTTGACATGGTATACTCATATCTCATTTATTCTTATGTCAGCTCTATTAGGTAGAGTTTTACATTTTATAGCCAAGGAAAGTAGGGCGTATTAATAATAGTAAAAATTAAAAATGGGAACTATGTATCAAGCAGTATGCTAAATTTTTTGCAAGCATTACCCCATTTAATCCTCACAGCCCGAGAAGGTTGGTGCAATTACCATCACCATACACATGGAGAAGTCAGTGGTGGTACTCTCACTGGAAAGTTTGACTCCAGGTCCCATCTTCTAATTCTAGGGATTGAAATCTGGGTTCATCTACCTCTAAATCCATTATGCCTGTTTTTTTAATCCACAGAATATTTCTTCCATCCATGGCTCCAATACCTTTAGCTTGATGAGTATAATTTAGTTTTATAATGCTTTGAATATTCTGGTGTTCTCTTACATATTTTTAATTTGGTCTGATGGAGGTAGCAGGTTTTATTTGTAAGTAAGTAAATTGAACTTCAACAAGGAAGAATGAGTTACTGAACTTGATATAGCTAAGGAAATAGACAGCATGCCTGTAGACTTCCAGTTGGGGTCTTTCCACTGCATTGCTTTAACGTCTGTTTACTCGTTGTCTTTTGAGCTAATATGATCAAACATCATAATTTCCATTGCCATGGATGAGCAGTTATGGTAGATACTTTCTAATATCATCTGATCTTTATAACAGGATATGATGATGAATATTATCATAAGCTCATTTTACATGTGAGGAAAATGAGGCTGAAGAGGGTAAGCAACTTACCTATCTTACGTAACTAGTAAATGGCAGAACCAGAATTAGAATTTAGGTCATTTTCGTTCCTGTATATATATTCTTAGAAATAGTTTGTTCAAGTTGGGTCTCATTGCCATTTCTACTAAAAGAGAAATATTTTAATGTGCATACCTACAACTTCATTGTGGAAAGAACTCCACCATATATACTAAATATAATCTTTTCAGATCTAGCAGAACCTGTTGCAAATTGATTTCCTATCAATTTATTTATAATTTCCTTTTCTCATATTCATCCCTGGGTTCCTAGATATTTTCTGTAACTCTCTAACAAGCATTACTCTGTGCTAGTGGTTTCTCAGATATGGCCAATGAAAATCAAGATTACACTGGGAACATTAAAAGAGTTATCTTCCTATAAAAATATTATAAGTAGTATATGCTGATTATAAAAATTTTAAAATGTGCAGAAGATTAAAGAGAAAAGTAAATAACCTTATTTTCCTCCGAGTACCTCAGTTCTGCTATTTAAAGGAAACAACTATTAAGGATTTATTTTCTAATAAGAATTCCTTATGCAGTTAAGATTGTCTGTATACACAGTGCATACATTGTGTATACATACATTTATATGGAAACATGTATATATCTTCACAATAAATATATTGCATGTAGTATTATACCTGTACATATGTGCATACATTGGGGAGCTTTTTGAAAGCATAGATATCTGGCTTTCCACCTATATCCACTGAACCATACTCAAGGGAGAGTAGAAACGTACATTTTTACAAAGCTCCCCAGATGTTATTTATGCATCAGTTCAGGCTGGCATTCGTGAAGTACTGGTCTGACATCAGTTAGTTTATTAGGGTTTGTAAAACTGTGTCACTCTGATTCTATCATTGTGTTTTCATTTATTACTTGGAATTATTTTAGAAAGATATGCTTCGTCTCATGTGTTATTTGGTTACCCAATGGTAAATTCATATAGGAAAAGGAAAATTACTGTTTCTTTCCTTTTTTAACTTGGTTTTTTTTTTTGTTGTTGTTTGTTCTTTGTTTTTTTTTTTTTTGAGACAGAATCTCACTTTTTTGCCCAAGCTAGAGTGCCGTGGCGTCAGCCTAGTTCACAGCAACCTCAAACTCCCGGGCTCAAGCAATCCTTCTGCCTCAGCCTCCCAAGTAGCTGGGACTACAGGCATGTGCCACCATGCCCGGCTAATTTTTTCTATATATTTTTTAGTTGACCAATTAATTTCTTTCTATTTTTTTAGTAGAGATGGGGTCTCATTCTTGCTCAGGCTGGTTTCGAACTCCTGACCTTGAGCAATCCTCCCGCCTCGGCCTCCCAGAGTGCTAGGATTATAGGCATGAGCCACCGCGCCTGGCCTAACTTGCTTTTTAAGATAACAAATTGGTTTGCTGTCATTCTTATGTGACTAATTATTAATAGCTTTTCTTAATTTACTGTGACGGACTCATTTGATTTGTTTCTATTTATCGTAAGTCTTACTTTATTACAGTTTAAGTTGTCTCTCTTTTGGCGAGTTGGTGCCAGGGTCTTTCTGACATGACCCTGGTCATCTTTGATAGCTTTTTGCTGTCTGGTGCGTCACTATGTTCCAAAGTTATCTTGTACATTTTCTTCCCAAGACTTGCTTCCAGCTACTCAATGAAAAACGTAGTAGTCTAAATATACAAATGATACATAAGTGCAATCTTGAAAAACTGCATACTCCAGATCCTGTCCACAGAGGCAATCCCTGTTACCGTTTTGTCAACTTTCTTTTCCTAAGAATTTTTGTATCTACAGACAGAAATAAAAAATTGTTTTATTTTCTTTTTTAAGTGTATATTTTTCCTTTTTTGCTAACTTTTGAAAGTCATAAATGATATATATTATACTTACTAGCTTCTTTTAAAATTCAATGATACAGCTTGATAATTTTTCTGTGTTAGTAGATAGAGCTCAACCATGTTCTTTTAAAACTGCTGTGTAATATTTGGTATGGTTCTACCTCATTTTATTAAACTCTTCTCCTAGTGGTGACAATTAGGTTGTTTCCAGTTTTTCCACTAATACAACTTCTGTTGTTTCTGTTGTGCACGTAGCAGGTGTTGTTTAGAGTCATGTACATTTAGAATTTTGCCAATTTGCCCTCTAAAGTACCTGTTCTTCCACCAAAAGCACAATAGAATACCTGTTTCTCTGTCATTCACCAATACTTGATATTATGAGATTTCACCAATCTGAGCATGAGTAGCATTCCATGGTTTCCCAGTGCCTTTCTGAGGTGGGACAGGGGAGCCTGGTAGGTGTTCTGGGGTGGGTGCTGCAGCTGTCTTCTGGGTGCAGAGGCTTCCCGGTCCTGGGCCACCACCTGCTCTCAGGCACCACCCTCCCGCTGCAGTGTGGGCACGGACAGTGCTGCTGCCTGCTGCCTGGCCCAGAGACCAGCCTGTTCCCCTGATAAGCGAGCTGGCTGTTTCACCCTTCATTCTCCCTGTGGCATCTGCCACTTCTTGCTTGCCTTTCTTCCTGCTCCTCCCACTGTCTTCTTGTAGTAGTTCCTTCTCTCGTGCATTTTGGTCTGTAGTTTTATTTTTCTCCTCTCTCTTATCTTCCACCTTTTTTCAATTCCTGCCCATCCAAGGGCTGCTGATGCCAATGGAGTATTAAAAAGTGTCTTTCTCATTGAGAGTGGGAGCAGGAGGCTGCCTTTGAGTTTGCTGGAACCCTGTTCTCATTGTAAACATTGGGGTAAATGAGAATGCTATTTGAGAGTTCCCCAGCTTCGCTTTTTCCCCCCTCAGGTTTTAAAATTGTATTCACACATTTTAAAATTGTGCAGTACTATATTTAAAATCATTTGAACAGCAACAACCAAAGGTGCTGACTCACCTGCGTTTTGCAGTCTGCAAGACACCTTGAATCAGCTTCTAGATTTCACTGTCTGCCCGTCCAGCTTCTCCCTTTACCAACATGCAGTTTTTTTCCTTCCCTGCAAGCCAGACAGGCAGATGGGAGAGACAGGCATGACCTTCCTTATCAGTTGTTCTTGATTCTTTGATGTGAAAAGGGCCAGCAGTCATTTAAACTTGATCTCACCTCTTTGTACCTTGTGAAATAATAAAGGAGATAAAGTACGAAGACAGTGCTTGTGGCGTGGGCAGTACGTGTTGGCAGCACTCACCTCCTTAGGATTTCCCTGCTTATTTCTCTTATTGGATCCGTTCTTTAGAAGGCAGGGGATTTTTCTCTTGAGCTTCTTCAATTTGCTGAATTTCTCAATCAGCCTTGCGGGGTTTGTCAGACATGGAGCAAGGAGCATGAGTGAGCTGCGTGGTGGCTGCCACCGTCTCTCCCTAGCCTAACTTTTAATGACCGTCACGAACCGGGTCTGTTTTCTGAGTTAAATGTTCAGGTAGTCGGCTTCAAAAGCATTGATTTAAAAATCACGATCTGCTTTTTTGATCTCTTAGCTTTTTTCTCTTCTCTAATAAATTGAAAACACTTCCATTTTGCTCCTATTAGTGTCTAAAATACCAGCCCATGTTTATTGTTTACTCATGTACCAGGTATGCTCTGTGCTTTCTTGGATTGTGCTTTGCCACTCCCCAGGGAAGTGGGTACTTTTCTTACCCTCACTTTACAGAAAAGGAAGTCACCAGCTGCACAAGGTGACAGATTAGCACATCCAGCGCTCAAACCTAGGCAGTCTGAAAGAATGCTGCTATTAATCCCCTTCATCCCAACTATTAATAAGTGGTTTCATTATCTGGGTAATTTCATTATGATAGCATTTTCCACACAGTCCTGTTAAGATCAAATATTAAGCCATATCTCTAAAAATTCTCCATATTCTTTTTCTCAGGGCTCATCTCTTGGGACCACTGTTCTTAGATGGGACCAGAGTTTATTCAGATGACCAGTTCAGTCAGTGCTGTTGTAAATTACTGACAGCATCATTTTACAGTTCACTTTCATTATCTGTCAGCCTAATAGAAATATATCATATGTATACTGATTTTGTGTAGGACTTTTTGTACAGTTATAAAAATATGTGTTGATCTTAAAGGTTGTATAATTATGCCAAAGGGGCTCCGGGTTCAGAATTCTTACCAGAATTTATAAGGACAATTTAGTTGTCGTTAAGCACTAGGAATGTCAGTATTTTTTTCTTGTTTTCCTGGGCCTTCTGGGATCGGAAACAAATGGAAAGAGTGCTACAAATAGCAGGAATGGAAGTTTTCCTGGTGCTGAGCAGGAATAGTAGGATTTGGTCATGAGAAGAACTTTAGATAATTCAGATATTTTTCAGATATTCAAATATTTCTTCTTATTGATTTATTTATTTTTTTGAGGCAGAGTCTCGCTCTTTTGCCTGGGCTAGAGTGCTGTGACATCAGCCTAGCTCACAGCAACCTCAAACTCCTGGGCTCAAGCGATCCTCCTGCCTCAGCCTCCCAAGTAGCTGGGACTATAGGCTCGAGCCACCACGCCCAGCTAATTTTTTCTATTTTTAGTAGAGACGGAGTGTCACTCTTGCTCAGGCTGGTCTCGAACTCCTGAGCTCAGGTGATCCTCCCACCTCGGCCTCCCAAAGTGCTAGGATTACAGGCGCGAGCCACCACGCCCACCGTATTTCTTATTTTTCACTGGGGATTTCACTTGGTCCTAGGCAGTGTTCAAAGGAAAAAAAAAGTGATGTGTTCCAAATAGATAACATAAGTTAGATCACTATTTCACCAGATTGAATGTGGGCTTAAGAAGTAGCTAATGGATGGTGAGTTGAGGAAATGAGCTCACTTATGTGTGACCTTATATGAACTAATTGGTAATTATTAGTAATATCAAGATGTAGACTTTGTATCTAAGACTCTGTGACTGACCAAATTACTATAGCCATATTAATTCATATACAAAAAACTTTCCCCAGAATATCCAGATAATTAAAGGAAGAATCAAAGAGGATTAGAGGGCAGCAGAGGCAGGGAGGGACACTAATATATAAAGGTAATTGCCTCCATGCTTTTCTTAAATGCTAGAAAATCCTTATATCCTCTATAACAAGCAAGAAGCTTTTGCTTGGGAATGATGATAATGTATTTTCTATTGCTGTCTTTGTAAAATAACTATTAATTCAAAGAAAAAATTATTTTTTAAAGTAGGATAGAAGATTATTTTAAAGGGTGGAAGATTGCCAATAAAAGATAAACCTTTGACTGCATAATGGTTTCCTTTGACCATTAGTACTGGAGTCAGAAACTCCCAATTTAGGGCCAGACTGTTTCACTGTGGTGTTAGGCAAACTATTTTTTCTATTTCATTTTTCTATTTCTGTAATTAGAAAAGCTAATATTGACCTACGTTTCTTAATGTGATTGAGTCTTGAGTTGCAGTAGTGCCTTCGTACTAAGTCAGAACTTACCAAATGTCACATCAATAATTGAGATGACCTTAGAGCCCTTTATAACTGTAAAGGAATGTAGAAATATTAAAGCATAATCTCACTAAATTTGTCAATACAATGACACCTTTGTGCTCCAATGGAAAGCAACTTTAATTTTATCATGATGGCTTTTATTTACTGAAATGACATGTAATGTGTATATTAACTGTCATAAATATTAATGCAGCTGTGGTATGAAAAAATTGTTTTTAAGCTTCATGCATACACCTTTAAGTGCTTTATAATTTGATTAGATCAATAGAATAAGCAATCGTATTTAGGCATACTTCGATATGTTTCCATAGATATTTATATTCTCAAGCATGTTTTGTGTCATCCCTTGTTGTAGTGATCGTGGTGGAGAAGACCCAAACCAGAAAGTAATCCATGGGGTTATTAACTCCTTTGTTCATGTTGAACAGTATAAGAAAAAATTCCCCTTAAAGGTAAAAAGCCTCCTTTAAAAACATAAATAATCAGACCTTTTATTTCTTAAGTTACTGTTCTAATTTTTTTTAATATGATTTTAATTGATTTGTTCAGTTTTATCAGGAAATATTTGAGTTCCCTTTTCTGGCTGAAACAGGAGAATATTATAAACAAGAAGCTTCAAATTTATTACAAGAATCAAACTGCTCACAGTATATGGAAAAGGTAAGAAATAAAACATACCCTATGAAATACATTCATCTGTTGTATATCCGGTGTGATTTTATTTAACACAGTTATTCTTAGTTAATATATTTTTTTGGTGGAAAACTGTTCTGTTTATTTGATCATTACCTCTGAGTTATAGTTAATATATAACATCTATTTGTTGAAAGGGTAATAAGCAACATATGTATAACACGCAATGGAATATCGGCTTGAAAAAGGAGTGAGGTTCTGATACATGCTACAGTCTGGACGAGCCCTCAAAATGTGATGCTAAGTGAAATAAGCTAGACCCAAAAGGACAAATATTGTGTGATTCCACTCATGTGAAATGTCTAGAATAGACAAATTCATAGAGATAGAAGGTAGAATTAGGGGTTCTCAGGGGAGGAGGGTGTGCGGAGTTATTCCTTAATGGTTATAGAGTTTCTGTTTGGGGTGATGAAAAAGTTTTGAAAATACGCAGTGGAGATGGTACATTCACACAACATTGTGAATGTAATTAATGCCACTGAATTGCACACTTAAAAATAGTTAAAGTGACGAATTTCATGACATGTATTTTTTACCACAATATAAAAAATGTTAATAATGTAATACATAAAACTATTGAAGTGTGTGCTTTAAGTGGGTGAATTATATGTAAATTGCGTCTCAAGTTGTTAAAATGGGGGCACTGGAATAAATTCATTTTGGGAAATAATGGTGAATCATATTAGCTTCAAGTATTGAAATCCTTGGACAATATTAGTATGGCAATCCTGCTTCCCTCTCTGGGTCGTTCCTCTAACTTTGGCCTCTCCCCCAGCTCGCAGTGGCTTCATAGCGGTCTGAAGCTCATGTTGAGGCAGTCTGACCTTGTTTACTTTCTCCTGATACGCACCTCCCTCCTCCAAGTGATCATTGTTTTATTTTTAATTTCTTTCATCGTCCTTCACCTCCCTCAGACCCACACTCCAATTCTTGTTGCGTTTAGTTAATTTGGCAAGCAGATAAGTCAGTTATAGTATGTTATTATGTAAATGACTAATAGGTTTAATCCTTTTTATTTAATGTAAAAATAGCCCTTAAAAGGCTTTGTTATTGACGACAGTGACCTTCTTAGTGGATAAAATATGTGGTGAACACGTTTTTAACCTAAACCCCTTTTTGCCCACCCTTGGCTTCTGTGACTTTGCCCCGAGTTCCTGACTTCACAGGGTAGCACAGTACGAAAGACAGGACTCTGGGACTCTCCTCAGTCTTGAAGCTCGTTTTCATCCAGTGATTTCCGCTAAGGTATCCAGAAATGAGTTTCCTCCAGCATTACCTTCCTATGCCCAGGCAGACTCGGCAATAATCTCCAAAGACTCAAATGCACCTAGTTCCCTGGGACCAGTTATGGTCAGAAACTCCAATTACACACCTTCACCTTGCAGAGTGTTTTCCAAGCCTGTGCATTTATGTGTGTATGTGCCATGCTAGTGTGATTTTCATTGCGACAGTGTTACAGTTTTGTTCTGAGATAGAAATTTGTCAGATTCTTTACCTATTATTCTTATTAGCTAGTTGTTGTTAATTCTGGCCAGTGTATTGTTTGTAGCTTGGTGCTTCTTATATGGGATAAGCTTTAATAAAGGCTTTGATTGACACGTTTGACTATGACTAAATATGTTTTTACTTTCAAAAATTTTAACAAAATCTTTCATGTGATAGTTAACTGTCATTCACATGCTGTTTATGGTTCCATTTTACAAGGGAAACCAAGGTGAAATAATTAATCTACTTGATCCAGTTGATATAAATTACTTTTTAGTTTGGTAGTTAAATATTATTTTAGAGACCACTTATTCAGGTTTTAATAATCTTTATCTGCTTTTCCTATTACATGTTAGGTTGTCCGTATGATAGGATGAATGGGGTCGATAAATGAAAACAGATGTAGACCATTTAACTTTAGTTCTTGTTCGTAAGACTGTGGTGGAATATAGATGAGGGCTAGTGGCTTAAACAGAAATTTGAAATGATTTAAGGAATGTGTGTATAAATTGAAACTGTTTATGTCAACCTTATTTATTGCCTTTCCCATGTTTACTTGAGCCATTAAAATTCAGCTACCTAAGTCACTCACTGACAGTTCAGATTTTTCCTCGTAGCGAAACTGAGTTCGTGACTGTAATGATATATTTTTACAGGTTCTAGGTAGATTAAAAGATGAAGAAATGCGGTGTCGAAAATACCTACATCCAAGTTCATATACGAAAGTGATCCATGAATGTCAGCAACGCATGGTAGCCGACCACTTACAGTTCTTACACGCAGAATGCCATAATATCATTCGACAGGAGAAAAAAAATGGTGGGTGGCACCGAGCATAAATGTGAACAGAAATTAAATTGTAAACTCACTTTTACATCATCTTCCGGCTGTATGTACTGATATAAAAAGACTCTATGTTAAAATGTGTTCTGCAGCTGCAAATAATACATCAAATACGCTGCGATATTTATGTAAAAAGGGGCAGGGGGAAGAATATGTGTATTTGCTTGAATGTACACAAAACGTGTTTGGAAAGATATTAAATAACCGCAGCCTTGCTTTCCCTGGGAGGGGCCGGGGCGGCTGGGAGATGGTTGTGGGCGGGTTTTCTCTGCATGCTCTTGTACTTCTGCGTTTAGAGCCATACATTACCCAGCCAGTTAGCGGTCCTGGGAATTTAATCAGCACATTCCTTTTTCCCCTCAGACATGGCAAATATGTACGTCTTACTCCGCTCTGTGTCCACTGGTTTACCTCACATGATCCAAGAGCTGCAGAACCACGTCCACGACGAGGGCCTTAGAGCAACCAGTAACCTTACTCAGGAAAACGTGAGTCGGGTGAGGAACTGGGAGGCTTGTCTTTGAATCATTCATCATGGAGTTTTTCTTTTGACTTTACCATCTTTTCAAAGATGAAAGAAAAAAGTCTTATCATGCCAACAAATGAAATGTCTTTATTCAGATGTTCTGAACCTGGAATCCGTTGGATTCATTTTGGAATTGCTACATCATTAGAAAACCATTGCAATTGTTAATTTCTCACAGAAAAATATGTTTATTGTTTCTAAATAATTGTGTTTCTGTGTAACTGGCATTGATACGTAGTAGTCAGTTGTGGTACGGGTGCAATTTGCTTTCTTTACATGTTCTCTGAATTTGGTTGTCCAGGAAGCAAATTTAGATTAAAATAATCTTACATAAGTATATGCTTGCTGCCCCAGGTACCCCGTGCCCCTCACGTCTCCGCTACCCATCTTTCTGCGTAGTACTTTGCCAAGCAAGTGACTGTTCACAAGACGTTGCTTTTCCTATCAAAATGTGTTCCTATCATCAAATCTTGTTGGACCCACTTCCTTGTTACTACTAGTGATGGCTGATGAATAAGAGAGACATAACATGAAATGTTACGAGCTCCTTAACAAGAACTGTTTGCTCTTCATCTGTAGCTTAGTGATCTGTATATAGATATCCCTGTTCAGGAGCATTTGTTACATGGTGATTACTTCAGTGGTAGATTGTCTTTGGCAAATAGGAATTCTTAGTTTTTATGTCCTGCCACAATAATGCACAAGTTTTCCATTTTTGTAGAACTCTTAGTTTATATTATTAAAGTTTAGGTTTATTATTTTGTATTATTAGGCTTGCTGGTTTATGTTACTAGATTTATAGATTCAGGGTGTTGAATGGGCATAGAAGCATAGAGTTTGGTGTCAAGGCTGGGAGATGGAAACACAAGAGAATGCATTGGTAGGAGATGGAAATAGATTCAGCTGAGTGAGTTAAGTCTTGGTGCTAACTTCTTCATAGTTATCTCCGTTAAGAGGAAAAACTCACTTTCGCACTGCTAGGTGTTTCTCTCCTCTGAGATGTGGGGGATTGTATTGCCTACCCAACTCCTGGGGGCTCTATTCTCCTTTGTCTATCAGCCTTTGGTGATTTTGCAGACACTCTTTGTTTCTATATAAACCTCTATGAAAGTGATGGACCTGGTAGTTCTGAGGTTGTATCTTGTTATCCTAAAGATAAGGTATTCCAGCACCAGAGAGGAGTGTGTTTAACAGCACAATAGAGAAGTGTGCTTTCGGAGGTACTAGACAGTCCTGGTGTGTTGAATGACAAACTAATTGCAACATCAAAGTTTTAGATTTTTAAGACTATCTTAGCTAAAAACATTTTCTGAGGAGTGTTTATGTATAAAACCTAATTGCTTGGGGAAAACCTTACTATTTAAACAAGTCCTTTAATAAGCCTAATTTTATCCCTGAACTTCTTCAAATAGAGTTTTATATTTGTATTTCAGATGCCAACACTATTTGTGGAATCAGTTTTGGAAGTACATGGTAAATTTGTTCAACTTATCAACACTGTTTTGAATGGTGATCAGCACTTTATGAGTGCACTGGATAAGGTAACTTCTAAATACATATATATGTATCTAAAATCATCATTCTTTAGGCTGTTTCAGGATTAAGCTTCTAAGTATGAGATTTCTGACCTAGACATAGAAGTTAAGCTCAAGTAACTAATTTTTTTCGCCTAATGCAACCTTGTATTCAATTAAGTAACTGATTAATTTTTGATTAATTTTGAAAGTCAAAATAGAAATAACACAACTTTTTTTTTCCTTTTTTGTTCCAGAATATTACGAGGGCACAAATGTTTTGGTTACATGGATTGCTTTTGTACTGCTTGAGTCAAGGTTATAAGTGTGCCCAATTAACACAACTTTTAAATTGGACCATGCTATATAAGGGAAATTGTTAATAAACTAGTATCTTTTGTATATACATGCATAATTTTAATATTTTTAGTACTGATTTCTCCTTTGAATATAATACTTAGGCTATAATATTTGAAAGTGAAAGAAATATATTTTACAAATATCTAAATTTTTGTATTCTTTAAAAGAAATTTGCTGAGAAGGTTATTTTAAAAAACATTGAGTTATTTTGTCTGTGTTCAGATTTCAGTAATGAGTTAGAAAGACTATCTTGCAATAGGAACAGGATATATAGTTGTTGTATAATTGGGGTTGAAGTTAGAGGAGTCTACCCTATGTTGGATTTGAAAGCGGTATGAACAAACTACCACCGCGTGCTGTGTCTTAGGTGGGGTGGTCATTTTGGATGCATAGATTATAGCTTATACTAAACCAGCTTTGCTTTCACCCGGTCGCTGATAGCTAATCACAGGCCTGTTTTCTATTTAGGCCCTTACATCAGTTGTAAATTACAGAGAACCCAAGTCTATTTGCAGAGCACCTGAACTGGTAAGTTTGATGATTGCTTAGAAAATGAAAATGTCAAAATTATTTTTTATAGCATTTTTCAGAAAACTAGAAAAAAATTATTATCTGTATCATATATAATTTGGCATTTGTATAGGCGATGCAGTAGACCACATGGTTTTCCTTAAGAATAACTGAAGGAGAAAATATTCCATTTTACAGAGTGTAAGTTTTAAAGTTGTCTGCTTTGAAATAGTTTGCATAACATTTCATGGAGATTTTAGTATATCTGAAATTTAATGGAAATCTGATGATGAAGTTTTGGTAACCTTTGAAGGAAACTTAAAAGGTTATTGTAAGATTAAGGAAAGTGCTTTTTCAATGTGAAGACTTACAGAACTACTCAAAACTCACCTAGGCGTTCTTTTAGAAGTTTTAATTACTTGTATCCGTGCTTTATTGGTCAGTGCATGTAGATTAGATTTTTGACTTGTTACTAGTTTGATTTTTTAAAATTACCTTATGACATATATTTTAAGTTATTTAGTTTACATTCATGTTTGTGGTGTGTGCCTGTAGTCCCAGCTACTCAGGAGGCTGAGGTAGGGGGCTCTCCTGAGGCCACTGTGGTTTGAGGCCACAGTGCTCTATGATGCTGCCTGTGAATAGCCAACTACACTGCAGCCTGGGCAACATAGCAAGACCCTGTTTCTTAAAAAAATAAAATTAAATTAAAGAAGTAAGCTTTAGGAGAGCATTGATCTCATTTTGTGTTGCCACTGTGCCTCCTTGGAGATGTGAGATGTACAGAAACCCCTTTTTAAGGTTTATTATCAATTTCTATTTGAGCTTGCTAAGTACTGTGACAACTTACTAAAGAAATCAGCAAAAGGGATGACCGAGAATGAAGTGGAAGACAAACTCACGAGCTTCATTACTGTTTTCAAATATATTGATGATAAGGACGTTTTTCAAAAGGTAAGCTGTGAATAGAAAAGTTTTGTGTTTTAGTCAACTGTGATTTATTTTTGAACTTTAAAATCCTTAGCAAGGAAGTCATCTTTTAAAATATTTTTTTAAATGTAGTTCTACGCAAGAATGCTGGCAAAACGTTTAATTCATGGATTATCCATGTCTATGGATTCTGAAGAAGCCATGATCAATAAATTAAAGGTAATGTAAGTCTTGGATCCAGTAATGTCCTAGAAATTATTCTACCATCACATATCAATGTTTATTGAGCATCGTATATAATAACAGGAAGTAATTCATCAGCAGGGTCTGGTTAAATGTATAATGGAATATTCATATGGTGAGATGTAAATGCTATATTAAAAGGAAAAAATATCTGTATATTGATACGGAGAGATTCACGAGATAGTCAGTATTGACTTTAAAAGACTAGTATTACTTATAAATGAATACACCTAAAATATTCCTTTAAGTACAGGTTTTGGAGTACAGTTGAGTTTTGTTTTTTCACGTCATTTCAGCCTGCACACTGATACTTGTTAGCTAGTTCATTTTTTTTTTTTTTAGATTTTTTATTTTTTCCAGAGTCAGGATAAAGCTAGTTCATATTTATCCTGAGTTAATTCAACAATTGAAAATGTTGCTGTATAGTAGGCATTGAATGTAATGCTCCTTTTTAAACCTACCGAAAAATAACCAGGTTTTCACTTTTTAGAAATAATGTTAACAGAACACAAAGTCTTTAATATCCCTAGTTTAGAGATTCAGATTTTCTGCCCCAGTAATGACAGAATTTTGAATAATTTCAAAGAAATAGATTTCTTTATCACTCAGTAGATGGTATTAAAAATAAGCCTAAGTACCACCTTTTTAATTGACTACTGGCTGGAGTGTTCCAGTAATCTTTCAGGTATAGTTGTTACTATCTATAGGCCTTACAAAAGTCAGGTGTGGTGGTGCTTGCCTGTAGTCTCAGCTACTCAGGAAGTTGAGACAGGAGGATTGCTTGAGCCTGGGAGGTTGAGGCTGTGATCATGACTTTGAGTAGTCACTGCACTCCAGCCTAGGCAACATACCGAGACCTTGTCTCTTAAAAAAACCAAAAAACCTTAATGTGTCTTACATATAGTAATGGAGCATTTTGCAGTGTTGACATAGGTATATGGATATATAGGAAAGGCTTTATTTTAAAGGCAGATGTATTGTTTCATAAATACATGTTTTCATTCACTTATTTAACCTGCCTTTAAAAAGAAAGGAATGTTTAAAAGGTTTTGAATAGCTGCTTTGAGTGATGAATAATGTAGGCCTTGGATATAAACATACATCCAAAGACCTTTGACCAAAGACCTAGCAATAGTAGCATATTCTTATTAATCAATGTGGCTTATTATTTTTCTTTTCAAATCATACATTTTTAAAACTTTTTTTTTTTATAGCAAGCCTGTGGTTATGAGTTTACCAGCAAACTACATCGGATGTATACAGATATGAGTGTCAGTGCTGATCTCAACAATAAATTCAACAATTTTATCAAAAATCAAGACACAGTAATAGATTTGGGAATTAGTTTTCAAATCTATGTTCTACAGGTATGCATTTGTGTTTTACTGTGGGCATTTACTGATTAGTACTTTGATACAAACGCTTCATACATGGGTGTCTGGTCACTTTTGTGTCAGTCAGTGGACTGTGGCTTCCAGAATTCCATGTCATATTGATTGGGAATATGCAACAGTAATGCTCATGGGTTTTACCAGCATTTTTAGGAAGGGAAAAAAGATGTTTTAGTTGCTTCGATCATATAAATATTTACTTTCAAGTTAAATGTTGACCTCTTTAATTTTTTTGTTTTATATTTTTCCTTCTAGGCTGGTGCATGGCCTCTTACTCAGGCTCCTTCATCTACATTTGCGATTCCCCAGGAATTAGAAAAAAGTGTACAGATGGTAGGTTTGCAGAAAATATATTAGAAGACTTAAGGAATTTTAATAACCATCTTCAAATTCTGTCACTTTAAATATTTTTCCAAAGTCTTAAGGGCTCATGTGATGAAAATATATTCACAAATTATAGTCAGCCTGCCCTCTAGGAAGAATATCAATTACTGTAGTTACTAGTATTAAAGCTACGAATGCTAAGGATGTCATACGGTAAATCTGTTATCTGCTCTTAAGCAGTTTTAAATTACAAAAATTTTGGTATTGGAAGAAAGCTTAGAACCCAACACTTAAAAAAACCATTTTCTAGTTTTTTAAAATTGTTGAATTTTGAGCCACTTTTATACCTCCTTTATCCCTTAAAATATATTTACTTCTGTGTTGTAGTTTTGGTAACTCTATGTGGACTGTAAAATATTCTAGAAAAAAATGGATCGAAGCTGGAAAATTCAAGTGAAAATTGCTTTAAAGTGTGACAGAGTAGAAACCCCAGAGTGCTTACCAAAAAGCTTTTAAAGGGACTGTGGTGAGACGTATCTTTTTTAAAACAACTTTATTGAGATATAATTTATGTGCCGTACAATTCACCCATTTAAAATTTACAATTTCAGTGGTTTTTATGATTTTAACAACCATCACTACAATTAATTTTAGAACATTTTTATTGCCCCAGAAGAAACTCTCTACCTGTTAGTAGTCACTCACCATTTTCCCTTAACTTCTTTCTGCTTCCCATCTCCCTAGACAGTCCGCTTCTGTCTCTGTGGATTAGCCTCTCTGCACGTCTCATGGGAATGGGGTCATGTCACACGTAGTCCTTTCTGACGGACTTCACTCACCATAATGTTGTCAAAGTTCATCCATGTTGTAGCACGAATCAGTGGTTCACTCCTTCTTACCGCTAGATAATACACCCACTGTGTGGATGGAATGAGTTTTTTTGTTTGTTCAAATCCGTTCTTCATTTGATGGACATTTATTTGGTTTGTTTCCACTTTTTTGGTATATGAATAATGCTGCCACGAATATTTGTGTACACCTTTTTCAGTGGCTGTGTTTTCATTTTTCATGACACTCACCCCTTTTGATTTTCTAACACCAAAAAAGGCTTCTTATTTCTTGATTAGGTGGAAGTTTGGGTGGCAGTTTTTTCTAGAGAAAACTTAAAGTATCTTTTAATAGTTCCTATTTGAGTAGTGACTTAAGATTGTGAACCAGTGAGTTATGCATGCATTCATGATATTTAAAATGAAAACATGATTTCATTGTACTATTTCCTAGAGATCTTAGCAATGGGTACTTTGGGTCATTTTTTAATGTAAGTACGGGCATACGTCACATATTGCAGGTTTAACATAAAGGATTCTTTTCTTGGAAAACATATATTTTGTTTGTTACCCTTTTTAGACAGTGGGTGTGTTACTTACGTAGTTTCAAGGAAATTAAAAACATGTCTTTCAGAGAAGTGATTGTCATATATTGCTTATTTTGAATCTGTGTTATTAAGACTAATTAACCAGATATAGGATGTCATTTTGGTTTATCAATGTGACTCCCTCTAGATGTCAGTTTGCAAATTTTAGTAGGTTTCAATTATACATGTTATTTTTGTTTCTTTAAAAATAATGATTACAGGCCGGGCGCGGTGGCTCACGCCTGTGATCCTAGCACTCTGGGAGGCCGAGGCGGGCGGATTGCTCAAGGTCAGGAGTTCGAAACCAGCCTGAGCAAGAGCGAGACCCCGTCTCTACTAATAATAGAAAGAAATTAATT
>CAUYRT010056560.1:0-14835 GCA_963574885.1 Lepilemur ruficaudatus
ATGACAAAGGGGAAACAAGTTATCAAAATCTATAGATTCAGCTAAAAGCAGTCTTAAGGAGAAAATTCATAGCCTTAAATGCCTACATCAAAAAGACAGAAAGATCACAAATTAACAATCTAATGATATGTCTCAAGGAACCAGAAAAGGAAGAGCAAACCAATCCCAAACCCAGCAGAAAAAAAGGAAATAACTAAGCTCAGAGTAGAACTAAATGAAATCAAAAACAAGATAATAATATAGAAAATCAAGAAAACAAAAAGTTAGTTCTTTGAAAAGATAAACAAATTGATAAACCTCTTGCTAGATTAACCAGGAACAGAAGAGAAAGGACAGAAATAAGTTCAATCAGAAACGAAAAAGGAGATATTACAACTGATTCCACAGAAATACAAAATATCATCTGTGAATACTATGAAAATCTCTATGCACATAAACTCAGAAAGGTAGAGGAAATGGACAACTTCCTGGAAACACACAACCTCCCAAGACTCAATCAGGAAGAAATAAAACTCCTGAACAGACCAATAACAAGCAATGAGATTTAAGCAGCAATGTTTGTGTTTATTTAGAATTATGTCCCCAAATTTGAAGGAAAGCCATTTATTTCTTAGATATGATAATAATCTCATTTCCACATTCTCTGATATGGTTTTGAATCATGCATGAATTAATATTCATTTCAGTGAGAATTTCCTGAGAGGGTGAGTTTTTAACTATAGTGGGAAACCGGAGTCCCAAAGGAGTTAACACATAAAACATTTCCCGAGAGGTTTTATTGTTAGTGTGACGGACACGAGATGCCTAATAGAACAGTTTCACCAGGTATTGCTTTTCGTTGCTGTGTCATTCCAACGGGTGTGCTGCCGGGATTGAGAGGCGGGAAGGGAACAACAGTGCAGAGCATCTCTAAAGTCTCTCTGGTCTTAGAGTCGGGATGTTTGACTGGAGGTCACAGCACTCTGTTCAATTTACTAGCTGGGTTTTCTGTACCTCGCTTTCTCTGTTGTAAAATAGGTAAAATAAATCAAAGCTCTCTGCTTTGTGATGAGGAGTAAATAAGATGTCAAAGCACTTACCATACAACAGGTTCCCCTGCTTCTTTTCTGCCTTCATTATGTTGTTTATCTAAATAATAGCTGCTTCAAAAAGAGGCAGTATAATCAGTATATGTTTTATATATATTTTTCATATACATATTATATGTATACTTCCAGTATGTGACATAGAACATGGCATATAATAAACTCATAATGCGTGTGTGTTTGAAAGGAAATAAAGAGACCAAAAAGCATAATAACTTGAAATTATAAAATAGAAAAGGAGATAATTTTTGTTAGGGACTATATCCAAGGCTTCTCAAATTATATCCATATGTGTTGATAGGTAAGGTAGCTTCCTATACTATTCAACACTTAGTACTTGTTTGAATATCACTTTCCAAGATCTAATCTGAATCATATATTCACTTGTATTAATAATTAATCTTCATTAATGATCATTTATTATTGAAATTGAACTAGAGAAATTAAGGGAGAGGTTGCTGGATATTTGGACAATGATAAAGCTAAATGATCCATGGAAATAGTGATAGAAACATTTAGTTTTATGAGAGCACCAAGATAGAATTATTCATCTATCCATCAAATAATCATTGAATCCCTGCTATATGCTAGATACTGTTCTAGTCACCCAGGGTTATATCAGTGAATCAAACAGATAAAGTTAACTTCACTCAATAATATTACATTCTAGAAGAAATGACAGATAATAAATATTTAATATACAAATTAGATTATATAGTATTTTAGATAAAGACAAAAGCCATGTGGGGAACAGCATAAATCAGAGAAAGGAGGACTAGCTGTACTGGTCAGGGAACAAGTTGTAATATTAAATGTGATTAGAGTAGACTCACTGAGAAGATGAGATTTGAGCAAAGAATTTGAGGAGGTGAAGGATTAATCCATTGATTGTTTGTGGAAACAGGACTCCAGGTGTTGGGAACAGCCAGAGAAAAGGTGCAGGAGGAGCTGGAGGATACAGTAGGAAGAAATTACAGAAAAACCAGGCCATAGAGAATGGTGCCTTGGACAAGGTTAGCAGCAGGGTAGGTGATGAGAAGTGGCCAGATTTTGGACGCACTTCAATGGTGGAGCCAACATATTTTCCTGGCAGTTTGGAAGCAGGATATGTGAGCAACAGGAGTCCAAAAGAATTCTGCGGGTTCTGTTCTGAACAACTTCAACAATGGAGTCAACTGATTATTGGGAAGGTGAGAGGTAGAGCAGCCTGGGGGTAATGTTAGGAGCTCAGCAACAGAAATACTAATTTGAGATGTCTCGTCCAAGTAGAGGCAGTTGGATAAATAAATCAGCAGTTCAGGAGAGAGTACTAGGGTGGAGATATAAATTTTGAATGTATTAGGCTAGAGGTGACATTTAATGCCATTTATATGTAATGAGATCAGCAAGTCAGAGAATGTAAGTGGAGAAGAGCACCGAAACGTGAGCTCTGTGGGCTCACTGGAGGAAGATAATTTCAAGGTAGTGAGCGTGATCTAGATATTAATAGCACAAGCAGTTACCATACTAAGGACTGTAAGAGGCTCCAGGGACTTGTTTACTCTTAAAGGAATAAACAACCTTGTTTTGAATCATCATAGCCAAGGTTGATCCCGAAGAGGGAATCCTTAGCAGGCTGGGGTGGTGTAAGTTCTTTAGGGAAAGGTCCTTTGAAGGGGAGATGAAAATGATCACATGAGGTTGGTCTGATTTATTGGCTACCTCCAACCAAATGAAGATAATTCCCAAACAATCCTCAAGATCTTGCTACAGATGTGACAATCCAGCTTGTTTTGCATTACCGAAAACATTTATGAATCCACTGCATTCTTTAGTTCTTGCAAAGATTTTATAGTACGAAAATCACAGAAGGACATTCATGCAATGGCATAGATGTGAACACATCATTTACGCCGATGTTATTTTCTTGGGCAGAAATTGTGTGAGTTCCCATTTCAAGTTTAAAGAACAGGAGGGTATGTACGGCTCATAACATCTCACAACATTTAATTTTCACTTTCATTTAGTAACCATTGTCTTAAATGGAGGCTTTTAACTTTTCTTAGTGATGATTGAAGTCCTAAGGAATCAACTTTATATTTTTCGGAATTTCACAGGAATTCTGATGGTAACAACAGAGAGAGAGAAGGAAAGAAATTGGAATACTGTTTTTTTCATCTCCCTACTACCAGCAAATTTCCCAGCAAACCCTTTGGCTTCTGGTGGTTCCTTACTCACCTTCATAGAAATGTGTTTACCGCAATCACATGACTGATTGATCTATAAAGGAAGTCTCGGTGACACAGAGAGCTAGCTAAGAACAAAATGCTTTCAGACTTATGAGTCATCTCTTGTGACAAATAGAGTTGGAGTTATGGAATCGACAAGTGGACTTACTTTCTAAATAAATTGACTTTCTTTCTTAAAATCAAAGGGGGCATTTGTTAACAATTTCTGCCTCGATATGCAAGTTCTTGCTTAGAAGTGATCTTGTTCATTCAATAATATATTACTCACTTAGGTGTTTTTCAGAGTCCTTCCAGTTTCTCACATCTGCCAGCTCATTTCCCCACCGCAGCCACAGCTGCTCTGTTCATCTGCTGATGTTGCTCAAGTTACTGAAAGACGTGAGCTTAGCTTGCCTTATGAGACTTCTTATTAGCGGTGGAAATATGCCTTTTGCTTCTCATTTCAGTTTACTCTATTCAAGTGAAAAATAAAAGAACACTGCTTCACAATGCAATGAAACTGATTTTATTAAAATACTAAGATTTCTTTTTCCTCCTTCCTTTTTGTTGAAAAAGAATTTCACAAAACTTTCATGAAATTCTCTTTCTAGCCTCACCAATTCTATTCCTTTTCTTTGTTCCTCAGGGATAACCAAAATTCAAGCATATAGCCTTGAATTCATGATTTTTGTCATTTGCACACTTACGTAAGCATCTACCATAATACATAGTCTTGTTTCAGCTATCATATTTTTCATAAGTGGCACTGCGCTGAACATATCTTTAAGATTTTGTTCACATATTATGTTCTTGACACCTTATCACGCTGATATCTCCATATGTATATGTATGGATGGTAAATACTGATAAAGAATTTTTCTAGGATTTGAACCAATTTGGCAATGTATGGGAGTTCCCAGAAATCCATATCATTATTAGCAATTGTTGTTATCTTTCTTTCCATTTATCCATTCTGGTGGAAGTATAGTTGTGTGTATTGTATTTATAATTTGCATTTCCCTGATTGTTTTTGCATTTTAAAAAAGTAAGATAAAATTCACATAACATAAAATTAACCATTTTAAAATACGCAAATCAGTGGGCTTTAGTACATTTATAAGGTTGTGCAACCATCACCACTATTTAATTTCAGAAAGTTTTCATCACCCAAAAAGAAACTCCTAGCTATTAGCAATGACTTGTGATTTCCCCTTTCCGTCAGCCCTTGACAACCACTAATATACTTTGTTTCTATGGATTTTCCTATTTTAGACATTTCATATGAAGGTGATTACATGATGTGTGGTCTTTTTGCCTGGCTCTTTCACTTAACATGATGTTTTTAAGGTTCATCATGATGTAGCATATATTAATACTTCCTTCCTTTTTATGCCTGAATAATATTCCATTATATGGATTTACCACCTTTTATTTATCTATTCATCAGTTGAAGAACATTTGAGTTGCTTCCATCTTTGGGATATTATAAACAATGAGCAGTTTTGAATAAGCTTTGATGTGGATAGGTTTTCATTTCAATATGAAATTAAATATAAGCAAATATGGAGAATTGAATATAAAGTAATTAAATATATAAAGTATAGTGAATATATAAAATAAATATATTGAAATATATATGTATTCAATAGCTAGGAGTAGAATTGCTGGGTTATATGCTAAATGTATGTTTAACTTTTGAGGAACTGCCAAACTGTTTTCCACAACATTTGTACCATTTTACTTTACTATCAGACTGTTGAGGGTACCAATTTCTCCACATCTACACTAACATTTGTTATTTTCCATTTTTTAAATTAATGGAATTTTAGTGGATATGAAGTGGCATCTGAATGTGATTTGGATTTGCATTTCTTTGATGACTAATAATGTTGGGCCTCTTTTCACGTACTTATTAGCCATTTACATATCTTCCTTGGAGACATGTATATTTAGGTCGTTTGTCTATTTTTAAATTGAGTTATTTGTTTTTTCTTCTTGAGTTGTAAATGTTCATATTCTGGATACTAGACTCTATTAGATATATGATTTGTAAATATAACTTTCTTCCAATTTGTGGATAGTTTTTCACTTTCTTGCACAAATATTTTTAATTTTAATAAAGTCAATGTACCTATTTTTTATGTGGTTGCTTATGCTTTCAATGCCAAATCAAAAAAATTACTGATTGATCCAAGGTCATGAAAACTTATACATACGTTTTATTATTAAAGTAGCTGTATCAGTCAGGGTTCGCCAGAAAAATAGAACCAATGAGAAATGGAGAAAGGGAGGAAGAGGGAGAGAGAGAGGGAGGGAAAGAGAGAGAAAGATATAGATTTATTTATTTTAAGGAATTGGCTTGAGTAAATATGGTGCTGGCAAGTTTGAAATCTATAGAGTATGTTGGCAGGCTGGAAATTCAGGTTAGAGCTGATGCAGGCTTGAATTCAAAATTTGAACCTGCCCCAAATTTGTAGGACAGGCCAGCAGATTGGATATTTAAGCAGGATTTCTATATTACGGTCTTGAGAGTCTTGAGGCAGAGTTACTCCTTCTCTAAGAAACCTGTTTTTGCTCTTAAGGCCTTCAACTGATTGAATGAGGTCTACCCACGTTATGGAGAGTAATCTGCTTTACTTAAAGTCAATTGGTTTTAAATGTTAATCACATCTACAAAATACCTTTCCATCGACATTTAGACTAGTGTTGGACCAAACAACTGGGCACTACAGCCCAGCCAAGTTAACAGATAAAACTAACCATCATATTAGCTTCACATGTTTTCATGTATTTATGTGCCATCAAAATACCTCTTTTATGAAACAGCTGTTAAGCATCTTGTCCATTATTCTTTTGTGTCATCTTAATGATTTGTAGGAACTATTATTTATACTGAAAATAAGCATATAGTTAACTGTATGCATTGAACACATACCTACCCAATAACCTGCATGTAAATATTTACAGCAGATTTATTCATAAACACCAAATGCTGGAAGCAACTAAGATGCCCTTCAATAGGTAAACGGATAAACATACTGTGGCAATCCATATAATGGAACAGTGTTCGATGATATAAAAAATGAGCTCTTAAGTGATGAGAAGACATTAAGGAACCTTAAATACATATTGCTAAGAAAGTAGTCTGAGAGGATACACAATGTATGAGTACACATGTAACATTCTGGAAAAGGCAAACTAGAAAGAAAGTAAAAAGAACAGTGGTTGCTAGGGTTTGGAGTAAAGAGAGAAGGGTTGAATAGGTGAAATAAAAAGGAATTTTAGAGTGGTGAATTTATTTTATATGATTCTGTAATAGTGGGTGTAAGACATCATGCCTTTGTCAAGCCCCATAGAACTTTACAACATAAAGAGTGAACTTCAATGTATGCAAATTTTAAAGAATAATTTATGATATCAGTGGATCCCAAGAAAGAAGGCAGACTATGAGAAGAGATTCTAACTGTATTACACATGTATGAAACAGGCTTACTAAAGGGATGAGGAGAAAACTGATAATCCAAGTTACTTTTGAAATGAGTGGCATCTGTAAAGGCAAAAAGAACTGCACAGAAGCACTCCATTTAGAGCTAAGAGGCATGCTAGTTAATAAAGTTGTTGCCCATGGGGGTATAGGTCAACAATTCTGATTCTGCCACACATGCAAACTGAAATTGAGCAATTAAGTAAATTGCTGGAAGACTGTGGGAGCCAGATTCTTTTCACTGTTGGAGTGGGGTACCTATCTGAGGTTACAGATAGGTAAGAGAAGGCGGCTAGATGACCCATGTGGTATGGGTTAGAGCTAGAGACCTCAGTACGAACTATGTTAGCTTAATATAGATGTAGATAGTTACATATGATTATTTGTAGGTATGTGTATATAAATAAGTTAATATTTAAACTCACACATTTTCTTACCCTGTTAGCTGCAAAGGCCTAAAACCAACAACACTCCAGTAACAATGAGCATACTTAGTACCCCTAGAATATCCATATCTTAGTTTTTATTACCACTCTCCAATTTAAAAAAAAAAAAAGACACCTTAGAGAAATGAATGATTCTACAACCAGAGTGGGAAATATACAATCTGAGCTGGAGCATCTTATTTTGCCACAAAGTAAAGAGGTGGGTCAAAAAAAAAAAAAATCCCACCTTGATGGAAATACAATGAAGGGGCACAGAAGCCAAAAAAAAAAAAAAAATCTCCCAAAGGCAAGACCAGAACACTTTGAGCAACAAAGTAAATACAACAGTATTGGATTATAACCCAAAGCATAAAATAAATCGCCATGAATTTATACTGATATAAATAAATGATTGATTTAATAAATTAATAAATGGGGGGAAAGTAACACATATTCTACACAGAAGAATTACAAATAGTTTGTGTAGATATTCATCACTTTTATTCAACATGATCATAGCCATAGCAATAAAGCAAGAAAGAGAAATAATAACCATATATCAGAAAAAAGAGAAGTAAAACAACTATGCAAAAAAAAATGGTTTTTTACATACAAAAATCCTATAAAAACTACAGAGCAGCTACTTGAATAAACAAGTGAATTTAGAAAAATTCCAGTATACAAGGTTAACATAAAAAAAAACAATTTTGTCATAATGGCAGCAAAAATGAAGGAAGATAGAGTTTAGAAAATAACTCAATTTGTAATAGCATTATAAGTCATAAAATTCCCAGGAATAAATATTTTAACAAAATAAATGTAAGACTGATATGCTTGAAACTATAGAACATTACTGAAACAAATTAAGGAAGACTTAAATAAATGGAAACATACTACATCAAGGATTGAAAATATCAGTATTATTAAAATTTCAGTCCCCACTCCCAACTGATACAAAGATTTGAACACAATTTCAATAATATATACCTGGAGGCAGTTTTGTAGAAATTGACAAACTGATTCTAAAATTCATATAAAAATACAAAGGGCATAGAATATCCAAAGCAATCTTATAATGGAGGAACAAATTTGTAAAACTTTTATTATCTGACTTCAACACATCTTATAAAACTACAAACAACAAGACCGTTCTTCAATAAAACAAAGTAGGGAACTCAGAAATGGACTCACACTTACAGAGTCATTTGATTTTAGACAAAGATGCCAAAGCATTCAATGAGGAAAGAAAATCTGCTAACAAATGGTACTGTACCAATTGGACATACATATTTTTTAAAAGAATAAATATCAACCTCTTCCTCACTTCATACACAAAACTTAATTCAAATTGGATCATTGATCTAAATGTAAGGGCTAAAATCACAAATCTTTAGAGGCAAGTATGAGACAATACCTTTATGACTTAGGAGTAGACAAAATGTCTTAAAGTGGTCCCAGATAGCAATAAAAATAAGGAAAAAAATAAAAAATTAGGTCTTATCAAAAAATTTAAAATTCTGCTCATCAAAAACTATTGTTAAGAAAATTAATAGATAAGCCACAATTGGGGAGAAAATATCTATAAAACATATCTATGACATAAAAAGTATATTTTTTAAGATAGTATAAATAGTATAAATTATATTTCATATAGCATACTTTTGTATAGCATATATAGCACAAATTATGTATTTTTAAAAACATCCACTACTTAATAATAGACAAATATCCCAACTAAAAATGGGGAAAGGATTAGACCAAACTTGACAAAAGAATAGCTGACAAATGCTTAAGTGCTCAATGTTATCAGTCACCAAGGAAATGAAAGCTAAAACCACAACAAGATACCATTATATACCAACCAGAATAGCTAAAATTAAAAAGAACAATAATACTAAACATTGACAAAATTTTAGAGCAACTGGAACTCTCATACATTGTTTGTAGAAATACAAAATAATACAACCACTTTGGAAAAATATGATAATTACTTATAAAACCAAAATTACCTCTCCCCTAAAACCTAGCACGTTCACTCATATATATTTTACACAAGAAAAATGAAACCACATTTTCACAAAAAGTTTTGCACGACAACATTCTTAGCAGCTCTGGCCTAAATAGTTCAAAATTGGAAATAGCCAACAAAAAAAACCATATAAGCAAACTGGGATTTATTCATACAAGGGAATGGCACTCAGCATTAAAAGGAGAACCAACTACTGGTAAAAGTAAACAAAAAACATAAATGAATCCCAAAACCATGCTGAATGGAATAAGTAGAATATAAAAGAGTACATGTCATATGTCTCTATATGAATGCTATGGTTTGAATGTGTCCCCCAAAGTTCCTATGTTGGACACGTAATCCCTAATGCAATAGTGTTGAGAGGGGGGACTTTTAAGAGGTGATTAGCTAATGAGGCCTGTGCCTTCATGAATGGATTAATGCTGTTATTGCAGAAGTGGGTTTGTTATCACAGGAGTGGGTTCCTGATAAAGGATGAGTTTGGTCCCCTTCTCTTCCCTGTCGGTCTCTTTTATTCTCTTTCCCATCCTCCTCCTGCCATGGAATGACTTGCAAGATGTGGCCCCCTCCATCTTGGACTTCCCAGCCTCCAGAACTGCAAGATGTAAATCTCTGTTCTTCATAAATTACCTAGTCTCAGGTTTTCTGTTATAGCAGCAGAAAATAGACTAAGACAATAGAATTCATAAAAACAAAAGTAGATAATTTATGATGGAAAAAGTCAGATGAGTGGTTTCCTTTGTGTTAAAGATAGAGGATTGCCTGGGAAAGAGAGGGAAAAAATTTTCTGGCATTACCCAGGTGTATTTATGTGTCAAAGCTTAACAAATTTGCCTTTACTATTTGTGCATCTTGTATGTAAACTGTACACAAAATTAAACAACTATTGAGTTCTAGCTAATGATAAAAACAGTGAAGCATTTAGGGAGAAACATACTAATGTCTACATTGAAATGAGAGCATGATATAGATTAATGACAGAAAGAGAAACGGATATATGACAAAGCAAGTACAATAAAATACTAATGATTAAAACTAGGTTACCAGTAACTGTTCACTGTAAGTCTTTCAACTAATATCTGAATTTTTTCATAAAAATCTGAAGAAAGTTGATGCTGAATATAGCTTTAAGAATAAATGCTCTATTATTCTCAGAAGGTATCATAATTTTGAAAAATTTCCAGCAAACTAAAAAAGTTTTCATTGAAGTTTGTCTTCTGACAGAGAGTCCAGGTTACTGCTGCACGACATTTCTCAAATTGAAGATGGTTATTGAAGCATACTAGCACAAATACACAAAAAAAGTATATTTAATGCTTCTAAGCAATAATTTCTCAAGATTTTGACCCCTCCATTGTTCAAATCTCTAGTCCTCATTCATATTTTCCCACAAAAATAAAAATCTACGCACCAATATTGGCAAGTCTGCCTACACTAATATGTATTATTATTAACTTGAATATATAAACAGCTTATTAGCACATTTCAGCTCAGTCTTGACTTAGAAGATCAAATTGTCATAATCCTCTCATTTTAGTCTTAGCCCCTCACAGTGAACGAACCTTAGTTTTATAGATGGTAAGAATGGATGTCCCGAGATAGACTTCCTGAATGGAATATTTAGTCATTTCAATAGACTTAGTCTTAGACGATAATAGAGGGAAATCTCATTTTATTCAAAAGCGCACTTGCCTTCATCTCTCCAAAGTTCCTGGACTGTTTAATGTGAATCGATCTCTCTATGAAAAACCCAAGACATTTTGAATACAGCTGAAATCCAATAGATGGCAGTGAAATACAAAAAATTCACTGATTCTTGACTCCTTACTTGATTGCTTTCATTGGTAAACAGCTAGTCTATTGCCAATTAAAAGCTCCCACAACATTAGAGAATCTCTTTAGAATCATGTCACATTTTTCAAATCCTGTGTGGTCTTGGATGAGACATAGCTCCAAACTTACTGTGTCCATGAGGATGCTGTTGCTTTGTGGGATTAAAAGATTTATTTGAGATTATGTAAGCAAGTTTGTGGTACATTCAAGGGTAGAATCAACAGGATTCAAAGGTGCTTTTGTAGACTCTAATTCCCTTTCACAGCTACATGTTTCTTGAAAGATTGAAGCTGTGTTTAAATAATACTAATAATCCGTAGAACGGAAATGAGGTGCAAGTGACCCTGGAGATGGGGGGGTTGTTAAGCACTAGCAATTTCCTCTAAGTGCGAAGCATAATGCAGTGGAGTTTAACTCTGGCTTTTCATTGATAATCACCTGAGGAGTTTAAAAAACAAAAAACAAAAACAAAAGCTCACCAATAGCCCATGTACCTACAAACTCCCAAAGGTGCTGATGCAATTTATCTCAGAAGAGTTCTGGAAATTGACATTTAAAAAAACTTCCCCAGATAACTCTGATATATCCCCAGGGCTGAGAACCTCTAGCACAGAAATAAAGGTCATGGCCTTTGGGATCAGAAAGACTTGGGATTTGATCTGTGCTCTGCCTACTTCCTAGCTCAGTGAACTTTTATAAGTTATTTAATCTCTTTAAACCTCAGTTGTCTCATATGTAAAATGGGTGATTATAGTTTTACCTACTTCATAGGATTAATGTTAGAGTTACGTATAATTAGCCACATTTCTAATCTTATTTTTAAAATATTCTATAAATTCAATATGTATATGATGCCTTTGAACATGTGCTTTGATTCTTCATCTGTGGAGTTCTATTTTACTGTTCTTAATACTGTGGTAGTTGCTTTGATATTGATTTATGAATTTTATAGCTACCAATTACTTATTCATCCAAAGACATTCATGATGACATGAATACAAGATAGTATCATCAAATTTGAAGCAAAATGCTATTGAATTAAATGGTATTTTTCTGACAGGTGTAAGTATTGCCATACAGAAAGGGATTTTATCTTTATATCAGTTAGCTATGGCTCCATAATAAACTACTTCAAAATTAAATGGCTTAAAACATCAATTTATTTAGCTCTCAATTCCATAGGTCAATTTAGGTTGATCTCAGAGGAGTATTTCTGATTTCAGGTCAGCAACTGTGTCTGCAATGGGTTGCTGGTCTAGGATGAGGGCAGGGAGGACGATGTATTTCTGCTCCAGGTGGTTTCTAATCTCCCAGCATCCCAGCATGCTAGTTTGAGTTTCTTCTCATGGTGCGGCGTGGGTCCCAAGTGAGCCAGCCGAAACAGCAAAGCCTCTTGAAGCCAAGACTTACAATTGGTACACCATCACTTCTGGTGTTATTTGTCTAAGTCAGTCATAAATCCAGCTCACGTGTAAGGGGGAGGGGAAATAGTCTCCACTCCTTGATGGGTAGAGATGCAAGGGATGTAGACACAGGAAAATGTGATGATCAGAGGTATTTTTGCAATCATACCACAGTTGTCTTTGGGATTTCTCCAGAAATAAAAACTCTAGTCAATTGTCTCTGTTAGAGACAGATATCAGCTAATGTTCAAAAAGAAACTTATACTAGTTGCAATGGTGATTTCCCTGTTACTGCAAGTAATCGAGTCAAAGCCAAATGCCATTTTGCACATAGAATGTGGAAATGACTGATGCATTATTTAGAAGGTTTAATAAGGAGCTATTCTCATGGTGTTTGAATTCCAAAGTTTTATTTTTTGAGATGTTTTAGTCTGGAATTTGAAATGTGAGCAAAAATATAAATTACGAGTAGATCAAGAAATCAAGGGCTTAAATATAAAAGGTAGATCTTAGGAACTTCTAGGTAAAATATAGGAGAATATAGTTATGACAAAAAGCACTAAAAGATGTTTGACTTAATGTTAATTAAGAATATAGATTAATCAAGGAACTGCAAATTAAATGGCAATGAAATGTCATTACACACAATAGATTGAGAAAATAATTCAGATCTGTCAATATTAAGTATTGATAAGAATATGTATCAATGGGAACTCAGGTACCACTTTTGGGAATACAAATTGGACAACTGCTTTGGAAACAATTTGGCATTATCTGGTAACGCAAAAGTATACACACCCTGTAATCACCAATTTGACTCTTAGTTTAAGAGAAAATATTTCACATGAACATAAAGAAGCATGTAAAAGAGTATTCGGAGAAGCATTATTCTTTCATAACAATAATAAAAAAAAAGAAAGAAACCAAATGCTCAGCATTGGAATGCTTAGATACATGGTAGTATATTCCCTGCATGGAATGGGAGACGATTGTGATATTGAGGGGATTATAGCTAGAGGCATCAATCAACATGGCTGAGTCGTAAAGCACAATGTTGAGCCATAAAAATGTTCATAATGGTTAGCAAAAGTATACATACTAAATAAAACATTTTATTTAAGTAAAGTAAAAAATAGGCAAAGCAATTTATTGGTAGATAAAAACAAATGGTAAACTATAAACAAATGAAAGGAATTGTGAATAATTCAGGATAGTGGTTACCTGTGAATGATGTTCTATTTCTTAAATTGTGTGGGGATAATAAGTCTTAGTATCTTTTTTATTCTTTAGACACATATGTCTATACACATATGTGTATATACACAAAATTCAAATACTATATACATTCATTTGTATGTATGATATTTCACATTGCTTCTTGGCTCTCTGTGATCAAGTATGATATTTCACAATAAAGGCAGCTTAAAGAATAGAATAAGGCACGCTCGTCCTTACGTTAAGTATAAGGAAGAGTTTGTTTTTTCCCACTGCAAGGAAGAAATTAGCTGCCTGGTTGGGTTCATTGATGTAATTTCTTATATGATCATTTAAAGAACTTTAATAATCTTCAGATTTGGGAGACAGAATTCAAGTTCATATTAATAGCAATTCTTTAATGTGACTTATTTTTTCTGAGAGACATTCAGAGACTATGCAAGATCCGAGTCCCCATGTAGACCCGGGTGTTAAGACAGAAATTCAATTTGAGGATCAAAAGGAAGTTCCTTCTGAGATAAGTGCCTTGGATGATATGGAAGAGGCTCCTCAGTCCTCTGCTCACTGGGGATGTGTGTCCCCTCTTATTTAAGGTGAAAGCTTCAGCAAGGCTTTTTGAGAGGTGACTTCTAAGTCACACCTTCGCTCAATCATTGTGGGAAGAGGACAGATTTTTTTCTTCAATTTTTTTCGTTTCCCGTATCACTGCCTTTGTTCATTCACTCGCTACCCCACTCTCACACCTCCCAGCTCTAGTCGCAGTCCCCCACTTCTCTCCACCCCAGTTATCCTACATTTTTTTTGTCTTTATTGAAGTGTAATTTACATATCATGTCTTTACCCTATTTTAAGTGTACAATTAAATGGTTATTAGTAAATTTACCAAGTTGTACAGCTATTCGCGTAAAGCAGTTTTAGAGGATTTCCCACCCCCCATTGAGACCCCTAATACCCATCCCCAAATACACTTTAAGCATGCCCCTCCCCTTCACAGTGCTCACCACATCCCCCGAATGTGGGTCCACCCCCCACCCCCCAAATCCCCAGTGAACATTACCACCATTTAAGCACCATAGTGTCAATCAGTCAATACCAATTTGATGGTTTTTAAAATGGGCAAATGACCACATATTTTTTAGATTGCTTGGTTATCT
>CAUYRT010056561.1:0-28618 GCA_963574885.1 Lepilemur ruficaudatus
CCAGCTACTCGGGAGGCTGAGGCAGAAGGATTGCTTGAGCCCAGGAGTTTGAGGTTGCTGTGAGCTAAGCTGACGCCACGGCACTCAGTCTAGCCCGGGCAACACAGTGAGACTCTGTCTCAAAAAAAAAAAAAAAAAAAAAAAAAAAGGTTAATCTCCTAAAGCGTAACTTTACCGAGTACTGCATGAAGATATTTATTCCATTTCTTAGTCTGGCGCTATGTGTGGCTGCAGGGAAGTTGTTGACTACTAAACGTTGACCAAACAGCCTATTTTTAGAATAATATTTAGCTCCATCTTTATAGTGTCTGGACTTGTAACTACCCATTTCTCTAACATTAAGCTGAGCCACACAAGAAAATTAACACAGTGATAATATTTCCAGGGCACACTGAGTCACTGTCCAATGGCTAAAACGGGAAATAAATAATTTGTGAGGATTTTTGGCTCACTGAGAAGGAGGGTACTCTACTAGTGGAGTTCTGCAGTGAGCCTCAGGGTTTAACATTGGGGGAAATTCTCTATTCCCTTAAAAAATTAGGATGCTAGCTTTTCTGAAAATACTACTTCAGGCTTATGAATATGAAAGTAAGAGTGGGCAGATGCCAGTATCACCAATAATTATCAACCTTAACTGCTGTAAAAGCAAGGATGCGGTTTGCTTCTGATGGTAATAGGCCTTCTTTGGAGAATGAATGATCAGGGCCACTCTATCCAGCCACCAGCCAGGCGAGAGGCTGAGGATCAAAGGCATCCGGATTCAAATCCCAGGCCACACAGAAAGAAGGGGGTTTCTATCAGAACAGGCAGAATGTCAGCTATTGTGGGAAGTTGCCTGGTCCCCCCTTGAATTAACAGAAGTACTGTGTCTGTATTTAACCCATCTGAAACCTTCCTTTGCTGACAACTTTACCTCAAAAAGAAAAAAAAAAAAGAAAAGAAAATAATAGTTTCACTCCTGGATTCCGAGCCCTCACACTGCTGCTGCAGAAAATAATTTTAATAGCAAGCCAAAGAGTCTTGAAAAACATATAACGAAGCCATAATAAAATGGGATACTTATCCTGCTGCTCCAATTAGACCACTTCCATTCAATAGTTGTAACTAATGACTTGTTTTTCCTTTGGTATTAGGAGCCCTATTACTGTGCTGAACATAACATATCTCATTTTGTTTTCCTTGCTGTGCTTGGAAAATTGATAACTGCAATTTGATCACATGAAGAAAACTGTATAATCCTTCCCATTACTCCCTCCTGAATTATATAAAATTATTGAGAGGACAATAGAATGATACATACTACAATGCATGTGTCCTTTTTTCAAACCACTTCTAAATGACAGTCTCTCACTCTCTCTGGCTGGAGAACACACTGGACTTTGGAGATAATTGTGGAATATGATGATGTTTATTCAAAAACAGGTCACACAGACTGCAATTCGAGCGTCTTCCTTTATCCTCTTTACTTATTCTCATCCAAGAGAAATGCACAATACTGTTTCCTGCATATCAGAAATGTGGAGTCTTAATTACTTTTTTAGATTTAATCTACTGAGAAAAATCCTCTGCAAACATACCCTCCCCGCTTGAGATTGGTGAGATTTGGAACACTCATTTCAGATTCTCATTTAGAATAAATGGGGATGAGAATGAGTGTGCACTCACATTGTTTTAACAGCATATTTTACTGTTTCTAAAAGAGCACACTTATGGCATTAGACTTTATTTTCTTGGGAATAATACAAAAGAACAGTAATTTCTGTTTGGGAAGTTGTGATTAGGGGGAAAAAAAACCTGTATTATTAATAACCTCTTCCATGATATAGACATGCAAACTTGTCTTTGACTTGAGATGATAGCTTTTTCTCCTGTCTGCTGACAGTTACTGTCATTCTGACCTATTCAAGTAAAAAAAAAAAAAAAATGGAATTGTCCAAAAGAGATACATGGTAAAGCAATGAGAATCTTGCTACTGGGAAGTGTACACCATAGAAATAATCTCTGCTATAAAAGAGATACCCATATTGCATGAGCTGGATTTTCATTCTTTAAGGTGACTTTCATGGGACTTCATTAGGGGTCTATTTCTCAATCTGTTCCATTCAACTTTCATTTCAAAGATCTAGACCAGACATTGAGTGGAGCATGTGGCTGTAGAGACATATTGTGTCGAGAAAACAAAACAAAACGAAATAAACAAAGAAACAAAAAAACCCCTCTCCCTCTCCCAAAGAGTTCATTACTTACAAGCAGCTTCTCCACATACCCAGGACTCTTGTCCCAGCCTAGTTCTCTTTCCTGCATCCCACAGCACTTCACGTTTTAATCAGTCTGGTCACTAAAGTTCCCCCAACACTGCACTCAAATCGGGAATTAGAGTTCACGTCAATAAACACTTATTGAGTGCTTACTGTGCCATTTGGGAGATGCAAAGTTAAGGAATTAATGTTATTTATTTAAACTGAAGAACACATCATTCTCCCACACCCTAGGACACCTGTGGTGTCTCACAGTATCAAATTCCAAAGACCAAAACTTCCAGATTTTGATATAGCAAGAAATATATGTGGGATGCTGATGTATTGAGTCAATTCCCAGCCCTCACACATGCAAAGCAGAGCCTCTTAAGAAATTCAAGTAGTGCCGTCTGCATTTCCCTCATGCACACGCGTCCAGCTCTCACAAGGTTCAGAACACTGTCTGCGCATGTCAAAATAATCTGACAAAGCCTGTTCTCACAATATTTGTGGGGAGACTAGAACCAACCTACTGGTAGCCTCTTAAGAACAAGCTGTCTTGTGAGATTTATGCTCCACAATTTAAATGAAAGGGATTTAGAGACACATCCAGACTCTCAATGTTTGTCTAGATGCAAGCGCAAGTTTTCTAAACTGCTTCTAGGAAGTACTATTGTAACAACTCAGGTGTGGGATCAGAGGCAGCTGAAAGGATAGAAATGTCGGAAATCTCATCTTTCTCCTTCCAAATGCTTAGGAAACTAATATTGAACACAAAATGAATATTTTAAATATAAAGTTTAAACATGGAGTCCATGAGTTTACAACCTGAAACAAGAATCATTTCAATCAAGCTGTAACTCTTTGCTAGGTTAGGGAACTAGAGTGGCTGAGGAGAACCAGAACTGAAGGGTGGGCTAGGAGATCTCTTTCCAGTCCCTGTTCTGTCCTCTACACCTGTAGGACCTCGAGCAAGTTACTCCAGGACATAGTCTCCTCACCTATTTATTCTCAGACTGAAACTTTTGAGGTCAGGGACTGTGTCTTCTCTATCTCTGTATTTGCAACACCTAGGGCAGGGCCTGGTACCTAGTAAGCACTCAATAAATGTCTGTGGAAGAAATGAGAAAAATAAACTCCCTTCCAATGCTAAAGTTGAACTTGGCTAAGAAAATTTCAGGGTGGTCACGTGAATAGTTGAGACAAGAAATGAAAATGAAGCAAGCTTTGATTTCAGAATTTTTGAGCCACTAAGTGCTTCCTGGTACTTTCTTTTCATTAACGTTTATGTAACTACACTTTTATGGAACATTTTCATTCAGCCTTTTGTACAGATATCCTTAAAAACGTATCTTGTGCTGAACTGCTAGACTGACTAACTGAAGTAGGTAGTGCTGTTCTGGTCTAATCAACCATGCAATTTATCTCATAGTTCTACGGCATACAGCGTAAGCCACGTCTGGAAAAAAACAAAAAATGAGATTGGAAAGTTAAAAGCCTTCAAATTAATTCCTATGACCAAAAACAAAAGAGTAAAAAGAAAAAGCATTGTATTATTATATTATGTAACATATTGAAGAGGCATCACTCAAAGACGGACCTGGGATAAATAGTTTGAAGAATGACTATATGATTGATACACGGATGTACTTTTCAATTGTATCCCTGCCATTTCACTTGTAAATATTGTGACTTCATTTACCCACATTTATCAAAAGAGTGACGGATTCTCTTGTTGGCTTGCTACTCCTCCTCCTATCAGACTTTTTTATTATACCCATGCCATTAGAATATGTTACCTGGAAAAAAAATTACCCTCGGAAACAAAAGTATGTGTGATCTAAATGTGTTTAAGATGAGAGTGTTCATTCACTATAAACAGAGCATCAGTCTTTGTGTAGTCTTTCTTATTATAATATTACTCCAAAGAACTCAGTATACAGATAGCCATCCTCATCGTAGAGTTACATTCTTACTGCTCACAGGGATGCTATCTGCCACCATTATTCCTTACAATACCAGTAATGTCAGCAACTGGTCATCATTGCCTTTGTTCCTCAAATTATAGTAAGAACAGTGATGGAAGTCAGGACAAAATGAAAACGACAGCACTTACATGGTTGGAGTAGAGAACTGTGTTTTAGCAGTGAAGTGGGAGGTGGCCTGTCTGGGTTCTGTTTAGATTGGCTGTGCCTGTGTTTACTACCATCACATCTAGTATATTCCACTATGCAGTTCTCTGTCCTCAAGTGGCTCAAAATACAGTATGTTGGAGACAACATACCTTGTTCACAAAGATTAAAACAAACAACAGATCTATATAACTTGGAAGAATCATGCAAACACTGAACATTCAAACATCCCTACTGGTTCTGTCACCAGGCCACAGTGGGTGAGGCTGGGCCAACCACTTGCCTCAGATTGCATGTAAGTGAGACATTCTGTTAGACCCTTCTCCCTCTGGGCCAGGGAGAGTTCAGAAAGAAGGCCATGCTGAGAGTGTCTTCTATGGAAGAGAGAGGAGTCACCAGAATAAACAAATAACACATGGGAGCAAGTAGGGGATGGGAAAGAAGACAATGAAAACAAATTTGGGGGAGAGCTGAGAGCCAGCAAGAAAGAAAAGGAGCAAGTCAAAAGTAGAGCTTCAAAAAAGCTACTAAATATCACTGAGGAGTAAATTCCGTTTGTCCATACGTGTTAGTACTGAAACACTGGGTCTTATTAAATGAGTTGACTTAAGCTCAGTCTCTGGTGAATTGGATAAAGCTTAATTCCTACAGATGTTGTCACAGAAAACTACTTAGGGAGTGTCAGAACAGAAATGCGATTGGATGTTCTGAGCCCTGAGTCCTAAAAGAGGCAGGCATAAACCTCTGAAAGAAATTCAAAAAACTGAGGTGGCCGGCCACCAAACCAAGGTTTCCTTTAGTTCATTTGTTTTGCTATTGCCTTGGCCAAGTAGCCAGAAAACCTATAAATGCCACAGACACAGAATATGTCTGGTGTAAGCACGACCGTATGCAGCACCCACCCTCTGGAATACCTTTTCCTCTCCTCATCTCCCCAACCCCAATCCTAGCCATTCTTTAGGTCAGATCAAATGTCACTTCCTTATAAAAGGTTTTCCTGGACACTCAGCTGAATGTGATCCATAAATCATCTGCATGTTCAGATTTTATCTTTAATTGTTTTGGTTACTCATCATTTCTTTTCTTTCCCTTTTCCTTTTTTTTTTTTTTTTTTTTTTTTTATATAGGGTCTCACTCTGTCACCTGGGCTGGAGTGCAGTGGCTTTGTCATAGCTCACCATAAACTTAAGCTCCTGGGCTCAAGTGGTCCTCCCACCTCAGCCTCCCAGAGTGCTAAGATTATAGGCATGAGCCACCACGCCCAGCCTACCCATCACTTTCTACCTTGGGCTGTAGACATCATCATGTATGTTTATATTTCAACGTGGGGTTTGGAATATGGTATATATTACTAAATAAATGTTTGAGGAAGAGATAGAGGGAGGAATGAAGTGAATGAATAACTATTTCTAAGCAAGTACCCAGAGTAGAAGAAATACTTTTAAACCAACGTGCATTGACACGGAAGGAAACGAAGCTTCCAGGGACCTCACTTGCACTGGTGCCTTCTAAGGTCCTAGAAGGGTCCCAAGAAGTGTGTTCACTGCTGCCTTTCCACTCTGACCGCCCTCTGTCACACGTTCCTGTGGGGCTGTGTTAGAACGGTCATGGCGATTTTGGGATTTGGTTACAGAAAGTTGAGTAGGCAATCCATTTAGCTGAGTGTAGTGGGATACATTTACGTGGTCTGCAGTCACTGCGGTGTGTGCTGAAGTCATCACCAGTCGTCACTGTGTAGCAATGAGTTCCTGCAATACTTCTAATGGCTCCACCCCACCACTCTCCCAGCTCTGACTCAGATGTGTAAGGCCAGAAGTCATCTGACATGAATGTGTCCTACAACACCCAGCATGGACATTGGGCTGCTAAGGAAAGAAGCAGGGGTAAAACGTATGGAGACAAAAGTTAATTCTGATGAAAATTCTACCAAAAGTCAGATGTGTAAAAGAATACACATGGAGGACTACTCGGTTCTCAATGATGTAAAAGGAGATATGTTCTCTTACAGAAATGTGCTTAATAATGTACTGGAAGCAACTAAAAATGCACTGCTGAGTTGACTTTCTGTTTTGATGCGAACTGCACAAAGTAGAATCTATCAGCTTATGAGCCTGCATTAACAGTACAAGTTTTTTAACAGTTCCCAAGTAAAAGACACTTGATAGCAGTTTCCTCAAATTTGACAATCATCTCAAATTTTACATACCATTACCAATGAAAAGTTGTGCAGATTGAAGGCAGTTTTCTAAACTTTTAATAGTAATAATAATGATGAATAATAGTAATGAATTTCTGTCACCTATGCTAGAAGACTAAAATTATCTTTCTATTCCCTCTGTAGAAAATATTACAAAATTAGGTTGTATGGAGAGGCAATCAGTGAACATGTAGCCATAAAATGTAAAAAGAAAAAGGTAATCAGACATTTAATTAATAATTTTCCTTTACATTCTGTAATTTTGTGCTATTTCATAGCTTTTATTAATTTAAAATGTGTTGAATGCTTTCCTCATTTGAAATAAGTATTCATGTTCTTATATAATTCTGAAGAGTTGAGCTATATCCCCCTCCACATTAATATGTTGAAGTCCTAACCCCAAGTAACTTGGACTATGACTGTACTTGGAGAAAGGACCTCTAAAGAGGCAATTAAATTAAAATGAGATCACTGCGGTGGACCTTAATCCAATATGACTGGTACTGTCCTCATAAGAGGAGGAGACCAGGACACAGACAGGCAGAGGAGAGAACGTGTGAGGACAGACGCGAAGGAGACTGTCTACAAGCCAAGGAGAGGGGTCTTAGAAGAAACCAGCTCTGTCCCTGCCTTGATATCAGACTTTTCGCCTCTAGAATTGTGAGAAAAAAAAAAATTCTGTTGTTTAGGTCCACCCACTCTGTGGCAGAGGATTTTTGTATTTGCAGAGGATTGGTTCCAGGAGCTCCCTTGGACACCAAAACCCACGGATGCCCAAGTCCCTTATATAAAATGGTGTGGTGTTTGCATGAACCTATGCACATCTTCTCCTGGGTATTATAAGTAATCATCTCTAGATTACTTATCTAATACAATGTAAATGCTATGTAAGTAGCTGTTACACTGCATTTTTATTTATATTATTTTCTATTATTGTGTTGTTATTTTAATTTTTTTTTCCTAAATATTTTCCATCAGCGGTTGATTGAACTGGACAGCGTGAAACCCTCAGATACGGAGGGCTGACTTTGCTTTGTTACAGTAGCCCTACCAAACTAACACAACAGTTTTCTGTTCATAATTCTGTGTTTTTAAAAGAGGTTCTTAATAAACTTCAAAGCTTCAGGTCCCACAAAATCTGGCCATATCTCAACACATACAAACAGAAATTAATCTTACTATTCAGTATTGAGCATATTAGCTATAATAGCTAAGGCCAATGCCATTTTGTCAGAAATCGTTACTTTCTCTGCATGCTTCTTTACAAATGCTTTCCACTTAAACAGCCATTTATACTTTAGTAACTACTAAATGGTTAACAGAATTGAACCATTTATTCAAAACCTTTACTTGGCTTCTGAAATATGTGCAACCTTATTATATGGAGACAGAGTCACTGTCTACAGATTCTTCTCAGACGGAATACTAAAGAATACCTAAGTATCAACCCAAGCCTTTTACTCAGTTTTCTGTTTAATGAATTGCCTATCTTCCAACTGAAATGTTAAGCAACTGCAAGGGAACATTCTGTAAGCAGAAAAGTTGGAAACTGTGATTTCAAGATGCACATATTTCATATTGTTGATTTTATAGACAAGGGACAAAGATTCTGTGATCTATGTGGCGTGTAAAATTGGGACAGTGACTTGACTTCTCTGAAATGTGTCATCTGTAAAAGGGGATAGTTATTCATACTTCGATCATCTTAATGAGGTTTTTTGAAGATCAGACGAGACGAATGGGCATGAAAATGTATTGCAATAAAATGCTTACTGTTGTTTTTAAAAAGACAATCATAAAGTACCCATCAATGCATACATAAAATTGTTTTCAATCTCCCTAAATTAGAGGTTTTAAGAATTGTAAAGTTCTACCTAAACTTTGAGGCTCTGGACAGTCATTCTCTGGGTTTTAGATTTCTTCTGAATGGGCAAGACGGCATCTTTGAAAAGTAGAGGTAACATATTTATTTAATCTCTGAAAGTCTAAAAAATCTGTAAATTCTCCATCATTGTGCAAATATTTTGGGATAATTATGTTCCTGAAGATTATTGAGAAAGTTATGTTTTAATTTTTAGGATTTCTGTATGATTTTGTAATTCCAAATAGAAAACGAGACTTCTGTTTTTTTAATAGGAAATGCTAACACTAAGAATAAGGGGACGTGGAAACAAATGACTCTCATGTTAACAGCATGTTAAAGGAAAGAGTCCTCTGTAAATATTAATAGAAATCATGCAGCTAAAAAAACAGAGAAAGAGAGAAAAGGAAAGGAACAAAGGAAGAGAAAGGAGGGAAGGATGGAAGCCGGCAGCATACTTGTGCTTGACTCTCTATTAATAGCCTGAACTACTAGAACTCATAGAACTGCCACAGAAGGCTGAACAGCTCCGAGCTTTTCACGTGATCAGGTTCATACTTCCATGGTTCTCCCAAATAAGGCATTCTAAACAAAGTTGGCCTAGGCTCACTCACTTGGCATTTCTCCTGTAGGAATGCAACTCAATGTTCTACCCAAAGGCTTCAGGAATGACAGTTTTTGAATATTTATTTAATCTTCTCTCAAGCCAGGTTTGTTTTGAATCAATGGCAAATGTGATTAGTAAATGGAACATTCATTTTTTTTAGACTGTCTCTAAACTTCAGATATAAATGGATCGGATTTTATAGCTTATTTTACCATTTCCTTTTTCCCTTACCCTTTCCTGATTAGCTCTTCAAGGACATAAATTTTTCTTGCAGGCCAGGCAGGGTGGCTCATTCCTGTAATCCCAGCATTTGGGGAGGCTAAGGTAGGAGGATCACTAGAGACCAAACTGAGCTACATAGTGAGACCCCATTTCTACCAAAAAAAAAAAAAATATTAGCAGGATGTACTGGTACATGCCTATAGTCCCAGCTACTGGGGAGGCAGGAGAATCGCTTGAGCTCAGGAATTTGAGTCTGCCGTGAGCTATGATAATGCCAATGCACTCTAGGCCCAAGCAATAGAGTGAGACCCTTTCTCAAAAAACATTTTTTTTTTCATGCAAAGGTACAAAACTATGTTACTCCTGGCATTTGGCAAGCAGTTCACATTTGGGTGAAATTATAGTGCTTTTGAAAAACCAGTCATTGTTGGTTTTGCAACATGTCTTTTCTTCTCCCTGGGATACATTATGCTCATGCAGTACACTAGGGCTGAGGAGGTCTTCAGCTTGCCTTGCATTTCTGAGAGCTCTGCAGTACTTTCCTCTCTGGGTTTCAAGTTATTGACTAGATTCTCCTCTATGACATTCTGCTTAATTCTATTCAATAGCCCACAAATCACACCCCTCACCCTGCCAGTTGATTCATGACTGCCTGGCCAGAGTAGGTAGACAGATGAAAAATGAAGAGATGATCTGAAGTCTTCTATTAGAAAAACAACTACCCAGTGGTCTCATGTCAAGAAGGGGGGGTCCTCAGTAGCTTAACATATAGAACCTGCTCAAGATCAAGCGAACTGATTTAAGGTTTATAGCTGGGCTGTTGCATGTCAGTGAGAATTTTTTTTCATATAGTTTTACAAAGAGGCAGTGTAGCATAATAGGTAAGAGCTTGGGCATATGGTCTTGGGTAAGAAACTTTATCCTTCTCTTTCTCATTTTCCCACTCAGTAAAAAATCAAGATATTAATAGTATCTTTATAGACTTTCTGAGAGGACTAAATGAGCCAATGCAAATGAAGTCATCACTTAGAGAAATAATAACTTATCTTGAGTGCTTTCTAGCATTTACATTTGAGAAGGCCTTTCTGTTTGCACTTTTGCAATTTTTGTTTTATTTATTTGTCCATACATATCTGATTATGGGGGGGAAATGCTCTATTCCCTTAAAAAGCGGGATGCTATCTCTTTACGAAAATAATACTCATACTAATGAAAAGGAATCTGAGTGCTAGCATCGCCCATAATACATGACCGATTTCCTTTATTAGATTTAAACTTTTTGAAGATGAGCTAAGTTTTTTTCATCATTGTATTTTTGTCGACATCCAGAAAAGTGTCATCTAGATGGTATGTGTTAGGCATTTATTGAAATTAAAGCTAAACATAAAAGTGCTATGCAGCCATATAGTAACATTGGTAAGTATTAATATAACTAAAACTATATATCTATTCAATATTTTTATTAAAAATTACTAAAAAACTCATACATGCTTGACTGTGCCTAATGGCATAAACACTGCGGTTAAACTACATATATCCTGACTAGACAGAATTACTTTGTAAAGAGCTCATGAGCCATGCAGAAAGCCCTTGAGGTGTCCCAATATTAGGACTAGAAAAAAAGCTCCCTGTTGATATATATTTTGGGCTATTTACACAAAGAGAATGCAAAGTATTGCAGAAGTCATTTTGAGGCAAAGGGATAACTTGGAAAGGGTGGAGAGAATACAGGTCAAGGTAAGTGACACTTGGTGTGAACAGGAAGAAGAAATGCCATTATCTGCCTTTTAGTGGCTATACTGCCATCAGGATGGTGACTAGATGAGAAGCCCAGCAGGATTCTTGGCCACTTCTAAGAGATGCTCCTGTTAACCTATTGACCCCAGCACAGGATGGAAACAGGTAAAACCTTCATCTCTCAGTCAGGTCCACACCATCCTTGACTTTATTTTGTCTTCTGTTTTTCTGAAAAGATGAAGTTTTGCTACGTTGCCCAGGCTGAAATGCAGAGGCTACTTGCAGGCAAGATCATAGCCCTCTATGGCCTCAAACCGACAGGATCAAGCAATCTTCCTGCCTCAGCCTCCTGAGTAGCTGGAGCTACAGGCGCGAGCCACTGTGCCTGGCCATCCCTGACTTTAGAGTATTCAGTTTTTAACTGCTCAAGTTACATCAGCACTTGTTCATTCGTGTATTAACACATCTTTGCTGAGGACTTAACTACTTGCCAAGCAGTGTTTATTATATAGCCATTAACAAACAAGGCAAAAATTCCTGCTCTTGGGATACTTACATTCTTGGAGAGAAGAACAAAGAGCAAATGATTAAAATACATACTAGATTGTGGTAAATATTACAGGGGAAAACGAGTCAGCAAAGGTGGACAGGGACTTTGGGCTGGGGAAGTATTTTAGATGGGGTAATCAGGGGAGACGTCTCCAACTAAGTAACATTTGAGTGAAGTCCTGTAGGAGAAGAGGACACGAGCCATGTGGATATCTGGGGAAACAGGCAGACAGTAAAGCAAAGCCAAGACCCTGAAACAGGAGTGTGCCTGAATGTGGTGTGGCTGGGGGAGGGCGAAAAGGGCAGGTGTGGAGGAGGTCACAGGGTCAATACATGACAAATAGGCTTTGTAAACACAGACCTGGCTTTTCTTAATCTGAGACTGAAAGCCATTGGAAGGTTTTGAGCAGCAAAGCGAAATAATATGGCTTTTATAGGATCACTCTGTGTTGAGAACAGGCTAAAGAGGGACAAGGGAGAAGCACCAAAGCGCCAGACGTAAGGGTGATAACCAAGCAGAGATAGGAAGGGGCTTGGCCAGGGCAAGGGCAGTGGAGGTGGTGAGAAGTAATCAGAGTTTAGGTACTCTTGGCGGTATAGATAAAAACATTCACTGTATGAAGGAAAGAGAAGAGTCAAGGATGACTTCAGGTTGCAGGCTTACCTCCTAAAAGAGCAGAATCACCACTATTGGAAGGACAAGGGTATGTGGGAGGAGCAGGCATGGGTGGGGGCGAGATGGGGAGGTGGTATTTCCATCAATGACTCTCAGTGATGAAGCCAGATTCAGAAGCTTGCATGCAGCATCATGCTCTACTGGACAGAGACAAAAGCATCTCAAACTGACCACAGCAAAGGAAAAGAAAACTACAATCACGTAGGCTGAAAAATTGGCCTTAGTGATTAAAACAGATTGTATCGAAATGATTAATAGATTGGTAATACAAACTAGGATCTGACAGGTAGAGAGGACCAAGAACATAGCTGGAATAAAAAATAGAACGTCTATTAAAAACATACCTATTAAAAACCCACATAAACTACTCTCGGTCATAGGAACTGTATGTGGATCAAGGTCAATTCAATAAACATCATTTCACTTACTGACTGATGGATTGATTCATTCATTTATTCAAGAGTGCCCGAGAAATGCAAGGTACTATGTTAGACATACAAGAAACAAAACTGATATAGATGTTCCTCAAATGTCTATTTCTACACAAATTTCTACTTGGGGGATAGATACACAACATGATTAAAATCAAATGGGATGGGAGGATATAGAGAAAGTGGGACCCTCATACACTGGAATGTGAAATGGTGTAGGCCCTTTGGAAAGCAGTCCAGCAGTTCCTGAAAATGTTGAGCATCAAATTACTGTATGACTTAGCAATTTCACTGCTAGGTATATATCCAAGAGAAACATATGTCTACACAATAATCTGTATTCAAATATTGATAAAAGCATTATTTATAATAGTGAAAGGTAGGAAAACCTCAGCTGTCCATCAGCTGGTGAAAGGATAAATACAATGTGATATATAGCCATATAATGGGATATTATCCATCAATAAAAAGGAATGAAGTATGATATATGCTACAACAAGGATGAAGCTAGAACATATGCTAAGAATACGGTCACAGTTGTCCAGATTTAGTAATATGGAGACACAGAAATTAGATTAGTGGTTATCTAGGGTTGAAGAGTTTGAGGAAAATGAAAAGTGACTGCTAATGGGTACGGAGTTTTTGTTCCAGGGTAAGGAAATTGATTGTGATGATTGTTGTGCATATACTATATTACAAATATATATTAAAAATACTGTGAATATACTAAAAATAATTTAGTTGTACATTTAAAACAGATGAATTCAATTATATGCAAATTTTCTCAATAAAGTTATTACATACTTAAAAATATCCAGCGATTTGCATGTTATAGCAAAGGAATGAAAAAATGCCATGAGAAAATTCAGAGGAAAGGCAAACCAATAGCATGTGGGGATTGTGTGACTGCTCAAGCCTCTCCAGGGAGTTAATATTAGAGGTGGCTCTTGAAGGTTAAATAGGAGTCTAGCAGGCTGGGAGAAACAGGAGGCATACAGAACCCATTCTGCAAATAGTAGGTTAAAATTTGATTTTGATATTTAGCTCTTCCTTCCCTGAAAATTTCTACTGAATGTTGCAACAACCTCCAGCTCAAGATTCAAGTCCTTCCTATATTTTAGACAAGGGGCTAACACCCTCTTTCTGTAAAGGGACATACAGAAAAATGTTTTGAACTCTGCAGGCCACACGTTCTCTGTTGTACCTTCTCAGCTCCACTGTTGTAGTATGAAAGCAGCCATAGATAACAAACAAGTGAGTATAGCTATATTTCAACCAAACATAATCTACAAAACCAGGTAGCAAGTGACCTTTCTGGGCCATGGCCTGTAGTGTGCTGGATCCTGGTCCATATTCCCCAGGCTGCCTTTTTCATCTCCTCCCCAGTTCTCATTTTTCTGTCCCTGCAGAGACTGCCAGCATCAGTTGTCTCCTAGGTAACCTACTTTAACATTTTGCGTCCTTTGGATGGGATGGGTGTAGGATTAAAAATGGGGTTTCCTCTGGTAAAAACTATGAATACCATCTATAGTAACTTTATTCAGATATGTGTTAAAGATTTCATGTATGAACCATGAAAGATAAGTGACAGCTAACTGGCACATCCATAAAGAGAACAACTAGCACACCTACACCTTATCTTTCCTTTTTCTCAATAATCTCTAGATGTGAATGAAAACAAAGAAGTCCATATTTGAGGAAATATAAGTATACCAAATACTTATAAAGACTGAATAAAAGAGGGCCTGTTGTCTAGAATTTAGATTCAGGGTATACATAATTTCAACAGCTTAACTCTTGATAACAATGCATATTGAATCTCGGGTTTCAAATAATGTTAAATTTATCTGTTATGTCCTCCAAATACAGTTTATTCTCTAAACTGCTGGGCCCAAGGAATATTTTATGTTTGGATAACTGTACAATGAGCTAACACATATAAACACAGCTCTGAAAGGAGGCAAGCATCACGGAGTGAAAAGAACACGGGGCTGGCAGTCAGAAGATTGGAATTCTCATCCTCTCTCGAGCATTTGGTATCAATAGCATACAAGACAAGTTACCTCCAAACATCTTACAGAGTTTTCCCCATAATGAAGTGTTTTGTAAATTTTATAAGAGATTGTAAAAATGTTAAATGTTACTATCACATATTTTAAAAATGTAATTTTAAGTTAGCAACCTTGTGAAAATAATCAAGTTGTAATTTTTGAAGAACATTCCCTGAATTCCAAGGATGAAATAAAGCAATCACTATAATTACTTGCTAAGAGTATTTCTAAAAGTTGGGTTGTCTATATTCCAGAAAATAAAAGTACTAAAACAATAAGTAAAGCATTGTTTTGTGAATGATGGCATTTTGGGTACTATACTAGTTAAAAATATTTGACTTTCACTATAAGTTACTTCCTAATACTCTTTGTATAAAATACTTCAAAGTTTTAATATTCAGCACTAATTATACATCAGTGATGGTCAACTTTCTTTGTTTGCTGGTGAAGAGAACTGTAGTCTGTCCTCTGAAATAGGACCATATGATTGTGTGCAGCTGGCCAAGAGGAAACAAGGTTCCCAGAGGAATCAAGAAGTCAGGTAGCTGTTTTGTTACAGAACTTAAAACAAAACAAAGACAAAAGTCCAGTAAATTGAAGTCCTCTTGCTCTAAACACAAACATTGCATATTGCCTGAATCATCTGTTAAAATGATGTATTTAACTTTACAAAACGATTAGAGACCTAGGATATTTTTAAACAACTAAATCTATGAAAAAGATTAGATAAATAAAATGAATAAATAATAGTCACAGACATTTCTTTGTATACTAGTATAATGCATCCATCCTGATAGCTTTTAAATCAGGAGGGAGAGATTATGGACTGAGTCAAAATAACATAGAGCCTACGAAGTCTGGAGAAGCTGTGAGACAGAAGGAGGAACACTAGACCAGGAGCCATCCACTGTTGTTTAGCAGCCTTACAAAACTGGTGACAGCATCCTAAAAATAGAAGATACAAGCATTTTGGCAATAGTTATCACTACACCTTTTAAAGCTCATTTACTTCTGACCTCACCTGTCTTAAACTATTCCTAACCAATGGAAAGAAGAACTGTGGTAAATAAAGAAGAGTTCGTTTTCCACTCAAATGTGCCACTAATTGTACAACTCTTCAAGTCATTGTAACTCTTCAGACCTCAGTTTTCTCATCTGTAAATGTAAGCCGTTATGACCTAATGATTCTGAAGTTTGCTTCTATGTCTGACAGTTTTAATAGGCTAGTCTAGGAGGGTGGAGTTCCCAGTTTACATCCTTCAAATTTGTAGCATACTGTTTCTTCTTCAATCAGGGAGCAAATCTCTTAAATATAGGAAGTTAATGGACAGACTCTTACCCTTAAAGGAAATAAACAACTAAATCAATAATTTGTTTGCAATGAAATGATCAGGTAGAAAAGCCTAAGGAGTCTTATTAAAGAAGTTAATAGAACACTCAAATTTAACAAGGTCACAGGATACAAGGTCATTATGCAAAAATCAATTGTATTTCTATATACTAATAACAAATGATTCCAAATTGAAATTTTAAAATAACATTTAAAATCACATGCAAAAATAGGAAGTCCTTATGGATAAATTTAACAAGATACGTTCAAAACTATGATACACGGTCAAGAGAAATTAATGAAGACATAAATAAAGAGAAGCACCATGTTCATGTATTGGAAAACTCAATATTGTTAAGGTATCAGCTCTTTTCAAAATGATCTATAGATTCAACGCAATCCAATCAAAATCACAGCTGGCTATTTTGTGGAAATCAACAAGCTAAATTTTCATGCTAAAATTTATATGGAAATGAAAAGGCCTTAGAATAGTCAAAACACTTTTGAAAGAGACCAAAGATGGAAAACACACACTGCCTAATTTCAAAACCTAAAAGTCAGTGATGAAGATAGTGTGGCATTGGCCTAACAAGAGATTTATAAATTAATAGAATAGAATAGAGTCAAGATAGACGCAAATATATATGGTCAGTTGTTTTTTGTCAAAGGCATCCAGGTAATTCAACGGGAGAAAACATTTTCAACAAACTGTATAGGAAAAACTGAAATATTCCAACGGGGAAAATAAAATCAATGTTGACACATCTCACACCATACACAAAAATGAACTTTAAGTGAATCATAACCCTAAATTTACAATGTAAAACATCTTTTAAAGGGCATAAAATGGGACCCGGTGTGGTGGCTTCAAGCCTGTAGTCCAAGCTACTTGGGAGGCTGAGGCAGAGGAATTGTTTGAAACCAGGAGTTTGAGAGGCTGCAGTGAGCTACAATGATGCCACTACACTCTAGCCTGGGTAACAGACCTGTCTTTAAAATTAAAAAAGGAAAAAAAAAAGAAAAAAGAAAATAAATGAAACGAAAAGAAAAGAAAGCAAGCAAACATAAAATAAAAGCTTTGCGACCACAGGGGGCAGGAATATGTAAACCAACAAAAAGTATAAACTATAGAAGATGAAATTGATAAATTGAACTTCACCAAAATTAAAAACACCTTCTCTTTAAAAAAAAATACGAAGACATTTAGAATATTAGTACAATAGTGGAGCTGAAAAATTATCTAGCTACTTTCAATAGTGAGTTACTGATGTGATTATGCTTGTGTTACTGAGGCAACTAAGTTGATTTGCTAGAATAGGTTTCGGTTTTGGTGTTTTGCTGAACAACCGGCTAAGTTCTAAAATTAGACTTACTTTTTAATTTTGGGTGGACAAAGAAAGTTCCTTCAAGCATATTCATTAAACAGGACTGTATTAAGTATCATGTTACCTAGGGAGACAAAGGGTTGTTCAGACACCATCTCAATCCCCTAAAAGTCACAGTATAATATACGCTAGGGCATAGATTGGTGGGACACAGGTACACAAATGATTCTACTACAGAGTAAGAGTGTACACACATTTGAAAATAAGATGAAATAACATATAATTAAATTTTAGGAAGAGGAGAAAGTTTCATGAGAGAAATGAACACTTTAACTGAATCTTAATGGGTAACCTTTAATAAATATTTTTAATTATTTTGGATGTGCGAATATTTTATTTATTTGGGGCAGGATTGGGGAGGCATTCCAGGAAGGAGGAGCTTGGTGAACAAAACCCTAGAGATGAGAATTAGCTAAAAATATAATTTAGAGGCTGGAAGCCAGAATGCTCAAAGGGGGAGAAAAAATTGGAAAGCCAGGCTGAGATTTCACTGTATTCCACAACTGGCTAGGAACTTGTTTAGTTTTTTGAAAAAGGCAATTAATGACAAGGCTGGAGCTGAACTATAGAAGATGAATCTGGTATTATGGGTAGGATATATGGGTGTGGAGATGGCTAAGGGAAGAGACACCAACTAACAGGACATTTCAATGGTTCAGGTGAGAAATGAGGACAAATGAATTCTGCAGCAAGTGGGATTTAGATAAGGAAATAGATTTGAGACTTTGTTACAGTAGAAAGAACCTTGGGACAAACTGTGCATGGGTGACGGGGCAGAGGAAGTGTAGCTGCAAGGCACCAAGCCTGGGTGCCAGGCAGGGATTTAATGGGTGCTTCCCCTCCAACAGTTGATCTCATCCACACTGCAGGACGACTGCCTAAGCCCTCTTACATGCATGCCACGTGCATCATGGGTCACAGCAGAGCCACATACGGTGGTGCTGCTGTGGATGGATCTCCTCCTCTCCAAACACCAAAGCATGCCAAGATTCAGTGGTTTGCTACAGGTAAAGCACAGAGATAATCTTCAGAAGACCTGAATTGGAGTTCTGGCTCTCCCATGACCTTAAATGAGTGACTCTCAATCACTGAGCTTTTGAACCCTCATCTGTAAAAGAGAGATAGAAACCTCTACCTGGGGCTTAATGCTCGTACATTTTGTGAGATTCATAAAGTGCTTTGAAAACTGTAAAGTCTTGTACAAAGAGGAATTACTGTCACTGGCCTCCTCCACAATCTCTTCCATTCTCACCTTCACACATAGTCAGGTATTAGCAATTGACCCGAGGCACGCATCTGCATCCATCCTCTGCCCACCCTAACCATCTCTTCTTTTTTGTTTCTCTGATCCTAGACATGAGAGACATTTAGCAGAGGGATTACCATAAAGATATTAATAATTCTCTCCAAAATGCTAACAATTCTTTGCAGTGCATCTACTATACATGTACTTCTCTTTCCTAAAATTAAAAGACACTTAAACATTCTGATACTGCCGGAATGTTCAAAATGCTATTATATAAACATTTTCAAATATTTTCTTAATTTTAACAGAAATTACAGGTCTGGGAGTCCCTTCAACACTGACCCCAGCAGTTCATTACCTCTACTCTGTTCTCTGAACCATAACATATCTCCCAAACTCAAAATTCAAATGAAGACCAGTGATCTTTTATAATTCTGGAGCAGAAAAACTTTTGTGTTAGATTTACTGAGAGATGGTTAGTTGATCTTCAAATTATCATCATCCTGAAGGATTTTGCAAAGAAATTTCAATATTAGATGATTTCAGAATTTAATCTAACTTCCAAATTAGGTGGGACAGGACTCTCCAACTTTTCTGGGATGGAGAGCACTGGTGCTTTCACATACTATGTGGCAAATATCTGTCCCTTTAATAGAACAGAGGCTGACACAGTCTAGGTTTTATGATAAGAAGTGGGTGCTAAAGTTGCCTTGCCACTAATTTACACCTGGGAATCATGTTTTGCCTCCAGGTCCTGGCTCTGGTGCAGTCAAGCATTCTCTGAATATTAGAGAAAATACACAATCCATCTCACAGGGATGAAAAGATAATGCGCAGGACAAGAGTTCTGTGGACTACACAGCAACCTGCAGCTAATATTAGCTCTTATAAGTCAGCAAAGAGAAAAGATTCCACTGCATCTGTAAGAGGATTACCAGTGAGAACAGTTCTTCCTTATACAGGGTTAGCATAACAATATTTTTCAAGAAACTCAGCTCAGATGATACAGGACACAGATTATGGCCCATGGTAGCATGCAAATTCACTGTTCAGCATGTTATGGGAACACAAAGATAATCATAAACCTCTTGAACCTTGTAGGTTCCAATTTTTTCTTTTTTACTTTCTTCATTTCTTCCTTTTCTTTTCTTTCTTTCCTTTCTCCTCCTCCTTCTCTCTTCTTTTATGCTGTTCTATGATATAGGAAAATTTCAAAAGCTCATCTCAAATATAAGAGGGATTTATTTCTTTCATCACTTTAGACCTTTTTCTTAATGGCTTAAATGTCACAAACTCTTAAAAAATTCTCAGTGTAGAAAAGTGTAATTGTTTTAAGGCATGATGGTAAGTTTTCCATCAGTGACTAAAAAACTAGAAATAAATGAAAGCCAGTGGAAAAGCTGAATAATCCTCATTTGGCAATTATTCAGCCCTTGGAAATTTCCAAGCCCTTCGCAATCATTAATTAGTGAAGATGACGTTCCACTTTACTGAGGTTGGAAAAGTGACATAAAGAGGTCTAGAGGTTTTCCTCAAACTGAAGGAGGAATGTGAAGAGAAAAACTAGAATAAGCATTTGGAGCTCATTTCTCAAGCCAGTAGTCATAATACTCAGCCAAACAGTCAATATATGGACAAAAAGATCCTCTGTGCACAGGTGCAGCTGAATACCGCAGTGTTCTGCTCAAAGGCCAACTGTGAAGGAGCCCACCCCTTCATCAGCCAGTGCCCCCACAACACACACAGAATTTATCTGTAGCGTCATCAGCCTCTTTCTCCTTTCCCAAAGCACAGATGGCTAAATATCAACCTCTAACCACTCTTCCTAATAATCACAGCAAAAAGTACATGATTTGGTTTTCATTTTTAAAATGCATAATCAAATATGATGTGCAAACACATGACACTGTTGAAAAACAAATATATCAAATGTAAAAAAAAATGACACGAAATCCACTGATATCCAAAATATGTAATAATGTAATAAATCATCGTGAATAATTACCTTATTCAAACAAGAAATAAAATAAAGTTTCATGTTTTCTGGTGAGTGGTTAATAAAAATTCATTCTAGTCCCCTGAGTAGGTTGGTGGGGACAGACCAAATGCCAGCGATGTGGCCAGACCCAACATCTTACATCCAGGTCTGACAGTGGGTGCTAATTCTTTTTCCTCCACCAATGGATTGGTTCCAAACGCTGAAGAGGGACTGTCCAGAGTGCCAAGTGACATAATGGGAAAACAGAACACTTGAAGACTGGCTCAGTACCTCTCACCAGAGTATTCCCTCCAACTAGACACACTTTTGTTTTCTCTCATGTCTGGTACCCCAAGTGGAGTGACAGGCTCCACCAACAACTCTGAGACCATCTCCTTTGCTTTGGAACATCACTCAGCCATTCCTTCGTTCAGGCTGCTTTGGGCTGAGCAAAATTGTATGCATATTTGAGCTTAAATGCTGACAGCAATTGTCCCAGTCTAAACTCTTATTTTTTATTGTAATCTTCCACAGGGAATTTGTTGTATTTGTAAAAAAACGTGTGGTATGGTTGAATAATCTCAATTTCTCTGAACTGGTTGCTTTGGGGGCCAGGAAATGATGCAAACATAATGTGTGATGTTAACAAAGGGAACAGGTGGTCCAGCTGGACTATTTGGGACAAAACTTATTTAAGTAACAAACAAAAAACCTTAATAACATTTCTTTTCATAAACAGACTTTAGAAACAAAAAGTAATGTTTAAAAGCATTTAAAATTTTAACTTGGAATCTTCGTATTGGAAAACGGTCATGGCTGGCCCACATGCATGTAATGGTCATACATAAGACTAACGGATTTCTTCAGCTGCTCACAGATACCACCTGTTGGAAAGGGCTCTGTTCCTCTAAGGAATCTGTCATCCACTTGGGATAACCATTAATAGAGCAGATACTCTCATGTGAGAATAATGGTTTAGTAAATACCTTATCAGGACATTTTTTTTTTTACCAATGGTGAATATGAATAGATCTGAGAATTGATAATCCTGTCAAAAATATACAAAGGATTAAAAAAATGTAGTCTAACCTTTTACCTAACCCATCTCCCCAAATTATCATTCATCTTCTAGCTAATGAAAGGCTCTCAATTTTCTGATTTCTCATAGCTCTAATAAAAAGGAAAGGAGGGCTCTGTCCCAGCACAAATGGCTGGAAACTGGCTCAGTTTTGCCATCTCACCCCTTCCAAGCAATTCTCATCGATTCCTCTCACAATGGTGGGAGGAAACAACATCATGTTGGTTTCGGTACTAATGAAAAATCCAAGCTTTAGTGAGTAGATATGAGTAGTACTGTATGTTACCTATTAAGAGGAAGTAACTATGTTCACTTAAAAGGCACACATAATGACAATTAAGTCAAACAACCAAAAAAAAAAACCTGTCACTCACAAAGAATTTTTAAACCTCACTTAATAACTGAATAGAGTTAAACCTGGAAGACCGGTAATGTGAACAAACAAGCCTCATTATGCTGCAGGCCTGTCCCAAAGGAAGCTAGCCAGTTGTCTGCATTACCTAAGCCCTGCTTAGCCTCATCTGTCTCCTGGGTCCTTGGCCACTTGTTCTTTCCCAGCAGGCACTGTGCTACTAGTATTGCTTAAGTTCTTACCACCTTCACATGGTCACAGCCTGACAGTACTTCATCTCAAGTTTGCCCTGCACATCTCTTACCTACAGATTCCTGTTCCTGCTGAGGTATGAGATGTTACAGACCTATTTAGTGTCTAAGCAAATGCAAAGTGTGGAGGAAGTTTCTGTGCCAAAGACGGAAGCTCTGACCAATAGGAGGCAAGAGTTGGAAGGTCAATTATTTACCCTTTTTCCCTCAGAACCGATTCTCCTGAAATTCTATGGTTCGTATGGCCTTCTGGAAGATGATCCTTCAAGATTGAGCAATCCTTCAAAATTGAGCACTTGGTACTAAACAGTAGTCATACTGGCAACATATTTGCGAATAGGATCTTTCTCCTTTCATGCTTCACTGGTGTTTCCCTGAGATTGTACTTGCTAATGAAAAAAGTAGCATATCCACTTTTGCCTTAGGCTTTGCTTTCTGGGAAGGCAGACTAAGATAGGCACCCTCTTTATTCCCATCACTATGTTAATAAGTTTCTTACCTTTGGCTGCCGTGGTGGAGAACAGGGGGCTGGAACAGGATCCGTGATATAGGTCTTCTTGGGACCAGTGGCTGGATACATTGCAGCAGGGTTCTGGTTCCCTACTCCAGGAGGAGTATACCCTGGTTCCTGCTTCCAGGTATTTGGGTGACCTTGTTGACCATAGGTAGGATCACCGTCATTTCTGCCCCCATAGCCAGGCCCCGCTGCATAATAGGCTTCATAATGGCGTCCTTGGTTGGGAGCATACCCATAGCCAGGGGCAGGCTGAAGTCCTGGTGGTGGGATATATGCATAATCTGTGCCTCCCCGGGTTGAAAGAGGGGGATACTGCCCAGAGACAGGAACTGGTTGAGTGTTATAGCCCTGGGGCCCTGAGCCATACATTTGTCCTGATGAAGGGGCAGCCAAGTAATGAGGGCTAGGCTGGGCTGACTTCACTTGCACGTTGAAGGTAGGTCTTGAAGAGGTGGATGCCGTGGTGTAGGAGGCTGGGACTGGCTGAGGCTGGGGCTTAAGCGTTCCAATTGGAGCCACGGGTATGGGTCCAGTCTGGGGTGCAGGCTGCGGTTTCAATGTAGACTTTTTGGTTGCCGTTAGAGGAGGTTGGTTTGGGATGACCATTCTCTTGTGTCCTGTGACTGGAGTAGAAACTGGAGGAGAGGCTGTTGAAGTAGTGGAGCCCTAAAGTAGAATAGAGAATAAACGAACACAAAGATTACTGCCAATGAAACAACATAAGCATACATGAATGATCAAGTAAGTGCTAATTATTATGTATGTATTAATATGTAAAATACAAATGAGGCAAGGTCTTTTGTCTTCAAGGAGTTCGCACAAAAATCAGTTGTTTCTGTGAACTACCAATGAACACTGAAAAAGGAAATTAAGGACACAATTCGCTTTACAATAGCATCAAAAAGAATAAAACACCAAGCTTATCTAACAAAGAGAAAGACATGAGTACTAAAAACTATAAAACATTGATGAAAGAAATTAAGACACAAACAAATGGAAAGATATTTGTGCTCATGGATTAGAAGACTTAATATTGTTAAAATGTCCATACTATACAAAGCGATCTACAGATTCAGTGTTATCCCTATCAAAATTCCCAAATGTCATGTTTTACAGGAATAGAAAATAATTCTGAAATTCATATGGAACCACAAAAGACCGTGAATAGCCACATCAATCTTGAGAAAGAAGTATAAAGCTGGAGTCATTACAATTCTTGATATCAAAATATATTATAAAGCTACTGTAATCAAAACAATATGGTACTGGCATAAAGACAGACATACAGACCAATAGAACCAATAAAGAGCCCAGAAATAAATCCACGTGTATACAGTTGACTGATTTTTGACAAGGATGCCAAGAAAACACAACGGGAAAGGAGAGTCTCTTCAACAAATGGTGTTGGAAAAGCTAGATATCCACATGTAAAACAGTGAAACTGGACCCTTATCTTATACCGTGAACTAAACATGGATTAAACACTTAAAGATGTAAAAGTCACAAGACCTGAAACTGAAACTTCTAAAAGAAGACAGAGAGACAAAGCTTCATGGCAATGATCTCGTGGATGACGATATCAAAAACACAGACAATAAAAACAACAATAAACAAGTGGGGCTATATCAAACTAAAAAGCTCCATACAACAATGGAAATAATCAACAGAGTGAAAAGATAATCTATAGAATGGGAGAAAATATTTGCAAATCACATATTTGATAAGGGGTTAATAACAAAAATATTTATAATCTCAATAGTAATAAAAAGACTAATAACCTGGTTAAAAAAATGGGCTAAGGAATTGAATAAACATTTCCCCCAAAAAGACATGCAAAAGGCCAACAAGCACATGAAACAATGTTCAACTTTAATAATCATAAGGAAATACAAGTCAAAACTACAATGAGCTATCACCTCACAGCTATCAGGATAGCTATATCAAAAAAATAAATAAAAGATAACAAGTTTTGGCTTGGATGTTGGAATCCTAGCACACTGTTGGTGGGAATGCAAAATAGTACAACTGCTATGGAAAACAGTATGAAGGCTCCTCAAAAAATTAAAAAAATAGAACTACCATAGAGTTTAGTAATCTCATTTACTGGGTATTTACTCCCCCCCCCCCGAAAAGTGAAATCAAAATCTCAAAGAGATATTAGCACTCCTATGTTCACTGAAGCACTATCCACAATAGCGAAAAAATAAAAATAACGTACATGTCTACTGATAGAAGAATGGATAAAGTACATGGGCTTGTTATATGCATACAAGAGATACTGGAATACTATTCGAGCTTTCAGAAAGAAGGAAATTCTGCGATATGCAACAACATGGATGAACCCTTATGCTAAGTGAAGTAAGCCAGTCACAGAAGGACAAATACCACGTGATTCTACTATGTAAGGCATCTAAAATTGTCAAATTCATAGAATCAAAGAGTGGAATGGTGGTTGCCATGAGCCAGGAGGAGGATGAAATGGGGAATTACTGATCAGTGGGCACACAGTTTTACTCAAGCAAGATGAATAAGCTCTACAAGTCCGCTATTCAATATTGTACCTATGGTCAACAGCAATGTATTATATACTTAAAAATTTGTTACAGAGTAGCAAGCCAGAGAAACGTAATGTGTTATTTTGACTTGAACAAAAGGGAAATTGAGAGCCTGCTGGGACAGAGAGCAGGCGTACGAGAGGTACACCTCGTCTTTTCTTGTCTCAGGGCCACAGTCAATTCTGATTAGTAATGTAGACATCCACTCGACAGTTACGATGCATTAGCTCCTCTACAGACTATAATCTCCTGGGAGACAAGGAGACATTCACTCTCCATCCTAGAATCCTACCCTTTCCCCCTTAACCTAACAGAGCTGTACCTGTTGAAGATGCTTAGAAAATGACTAACAGAAAAATACCATACAACAAGGACTGCTACAGAGATCAAAGTATCAGAAAATTATACATCTGTATAGATGTATCTGTATTTACAAATGATTATATCAGTAGATTTATACATAAATAATAGATAAATAATCTGTATCTATAGATTTTATATATATGTATTTTTAAAATATGTGAATTTTGAAGTATCTGTTTTTGGGGCAAATTTTACAGCTGCAGCAGAGTAATTTTTAAATGTGCTTGATTTTCAAAATAAAAATGTTAAATCATGACAAAACTTCAAAAATTTCCGTAAAAACAAAGATGAAATGAAATGCCAAAAATAAACGCTTGGAAGTACCAAATAATTCAGTAAGTAGAAAAGAGTCACTATATATTTAATTGAATATGTGGGCCAGGAGAATGTTGGCACAGTGTTCTTTAACCATGAAGAACATAAATCAATATGCTTTAAAATAATTCCTGTTCTTTACCCCTTCCACTTCCAATGAGGTAAAGCATGTAAAATTGCAAGGGAAAAAATATATATAGCTAAATATGCTATTTTCAAACACATAGTTATGATACGTAAAATATTCAGAAACATGCCAGCACGTACACAAAAGAATTCATAATAAAGTTGAGGGAAACCTTCTCAACACACAAAGAGAGCTCTTATTAGTGAGATATTTCCTAGAAGAAAGCTATGGCTCCTGAAATTATGCACTGATGCTTTAATTCAAAGGCTTTAGGAATGCTTAAATTGTGCATGTGCGTGCGTGCATGTGTGTGTGTGTGTATGTGTGTGTGTTTGTCAAGAAAGCAAGAAAGAGGGAAAGAGAAATTTGTGGAAAAAGTTGCTTCTAAGGAGTTAGATCTGTATCAATTCTTTTGTGTTTACTTTATGAATGCTACTGGTTTTTAATTTCAAAGTATGTGAATTTTTAAATGTCTACTTTTGAGGGCAGACTTTACAGCTGCAGCAGAGAGTATGCCTGTCATTAGCCCAGTTGCTCAGTCACTGTCTCCATTTATAGTTGGGTTTGTAAAGTGTTCAAAATAGGAACTCTGGGTTTCTGCTGATCTTGAGTCATCAAAGAAAAGCAAAGTTTTATTCCCTCTTTCATTCAATTCCATCTACGCTGACTTTATGACTGACATGGTTAACTAGACAAATACGACCTTAAATTTTTTCTAGGTTCAAACTGACTTTTCCATGCTCTGTTAAAGAAAGTTGGAGTCAAAACTGAGTTATTTCTTTAGTAAGATCTTGAGCATATATATTTTAAAATAAATTATTTAAGGAGGAAACTGTGCCTGTTTCTATTTGGTCCTACTGGGACCACCTTTCAAGCACAAGGGAAAGGCAACTTCACTAAGAGAAAAATATCCATTAATTACAAAAATAAATGACAAGTTTGCTCCTAGAAGACTAGGATCAAAAAAAGGGAATAAAAAGAGAACTCTTTATCTCACAATTTTCTGTAACTTAACAGGGAAATAAATGTAGAATTATAAGATCCCTAGGAAGCCGTAATTGTGACAAATATGTGCAAAAGATAGCTATGAGAGCCAGGATCCCAACAAAAATGACATCACACTCAAAAGTTGATTTATACAGGCATGATGTACATAGCCCCATATAGATGGAGAGGAGCCATGAGGTACAGAGCAATAATCCGGGGCTAGCAGAGGCAGAGATGTCATCTCCTGTAGGCACCAGGTGACAGAGCAGTTATTTAAACCAGGAAAAAGAGAATACTACAAAGGACTGAACGTAGAGAGGACCGGTGACCCTTCTTGGCAGGCAGCTGGGATTTACAATCTGCAACTCAACAGTCTATTGGTGTCTCTCAATGCAGTACTATCATCATCTTGGGTTTGACCATAGTGTGCTTTGCCCCCAAACCATTAAATGATAATAGTGTCTCATTGTGACAATAAAAAAAAGGCCCCATTCATGTCTAATCTCCCCCTGGTCAGTAGGTGGTGGTTTATTCTCCAATTGAGAACCACTAAAAGTAAAATGTTAACCAAATGTCCCTGGAATTTTTTAAATCTTTATCTCTGGATCAACCTACATTACCATAAAGCTATATATTTGCATCAGATAGAATTTTATATTAAGACAAATTAAGTACTTTAAAAATTTTTTCTGTGAAATTGCTACTGATGACAATAGCCAACATATTGCTCCATTGCCCATGAAAAATGATCCCCTTTACCTGACACTGGACCTCATTCTTTCTCTATTCACCGTCTCTAGGACCACGTCCACAACTTGATATACCTTCTATGTTGCGAAGACTCTACTAGTTTCCGTCTACAGTATTCATCTGTATTTAGAATAACAGGCCCAAATACTCACTCAACTATTTCACGTGTCTACTTGGATGTCTCACATGCTCTTCAGACTCAACATATTAAACACTGTTTTTATCATCGTCCCTGAACTTGCTTTCCATCTGGTTTTCTCATCCACCCAGTTGGTGCTCAAATGAGAATACTGGGAGTCATTCCTGAGCCTCTCTCACTTTCCATTCAAGTGCTAAATCCTGCTGATCCTATTCTCTAAATAGGGAATTCCAAAGTTCTCAAATACGTCCACATTCCACCATTTCCACTGCTGCAACCCTATTCTAAGATACCACTTTTTTTTTTTCACCAAGAATTCTCCAACAGCATCCAAACTGCTCTCCCAGTGTCTACCATTGCTCCCCTTCAATGCATCCTTCATTTGGCAGCCAGATTTCTTTCAAATGCAAATTGACTCACATTACTTTTCTGCTTAAAAGTCTTTTAACAACGATGAACTTCCTCTTCTAGTTTCCCGTGAGTGACATGTCATGCCACTCTTACATTGACCTTCCTTCATGTCCAATATGCCAAACTCTCTTACG
>CAUYRT010056567.1:0-86426 GCA_963574885.1 Lepilemur ruficaudatus
TCTTTTCTTAAAAGTCTCCTACTTATCTCTTGAAATTTTATTAAGACCTCACTTATCACTGGGACAGTAGGATTGTGTTATATTTTATTTGGTATGCTAATCAAAGAAATTTAATTTTGTTTTATGAGTCTGTTACAAAAAGCCCATATATACCATTTGAAGTCATAAATGGCATCTGAATTTAAAATTACTCATATATTCTTAAAATATTAATAGTACTTTCCAAAAAAATGATGCTGGAACAATTGGATGTCCATCTATATGCAAAAAAAAATTTTTTTAAATAAAACTTGACCTAAACTTAGCTTAAAACTATAAAAATTTTATAAGAAAACATAGAGAAAAAAAGAAAACTCAGGGACTTTGCGTTAGGCAAAGGTTTCTTATGCATTACACAAAAATACAAACCAGAAAATAATAAATGATAAATTGGATTTAATCAAAATCAAAAATTTCCTCTTCAAAAGCCACTTTTAAGGAAATGAAAAGACAAGCCACAGAGAAGGAGAGAATATTTGTATAGTACACATATGATAAAGTACTTACAGCCATAACAAATAAAGAACTTTCAAAACTCAACAATAAAAAAAATTAAAGAAAGAAATCGTTCAACTTTTAAAAGTGGGCGAAAGATCTGAACACATACTTCAACGAAGAAGACATATAGATACCACTGAAGCCACAAAAAGGTGTTCAGTATCATTAGTTATTAGGAAAATACAAAATTAAATCAATGAAGAGATAACAATACTCACCTGCTAGAGTTGTCAACAACATCATCGTCATCATCACTATCACCATAGTTATTATAAAATTGACAATAGTGAATGCTAGCAAGGATCCAGAACAGCTGAGATTCTCATACATAGATTTCTGGTGGGAATGCAAAGTGGTACAACCCAGTGGAAAATAGTTTGGCAGTTTCCTACAAAGTTAAACATACACTTATCGTCTGATCAACCATCTGTCTCTTAGGTACTTACCCAAGAGAAATAAAAATTCATGTGCACATAAATACTTGTATGTAAGTGTTTATAGCACCTTCATTCATAATCACCAAAAACTGAAAATAACACAAAGGTCTTACGGGCTGGTGACTGCTTAACCAAACTATGTTATAATGTTTAACTAAATTGTGTTACATCCGTACAATGGAATGCTGAAAGAAGAAATTATTAATACCTGCAACAACACGGAGAATCGCAGATGCCGTATGTTAAGCTAGAAAAGCCAGACCCAAAGAGGTATACACTGTATAATCCCATTTACTTAACATCCTGGAAAATGGAAAACTATAGAAACAAAAAACATCGGTGGTTACTAGGAGCTGGGTATGTAGGTGGGATGTTTTGTTTTGTTTTACCTCACATATTTACCATTTATTTGTGGTGAGAACACTTGCAATCTACTCTCTTAGCAATTTTCAAATGTACAATACAGTTATTAACTATAGTCACTGTGTTGTGGGGGGTGTTTGACGACAAAGGGGAGCAAGGGAGTGGGAACCCTTTGCTCTGCTTACTCAGAGGCAGGGACAGGAGGCAGTGCCATTTATCCTGGCAAGGCCCATGGATGCTGTGTTTAAAGGAACATGGCACAAAAAGGTTCTCCGTGGGTAGACATCGCGAGGGCAAGAGAAATACCCTTGAAGGACTAGGACAACTTGGAAAATAGAAGGAAAGAAAGATGGATGGGTAAGAACATGGAAATCACTGAATCAGACACAGACACATTCCTTCATGGCTCAAAAAACAACAGAAACTATGCAAGTACCAAAGATATGACCCTAATTCTCCAAGGAGCAAAGTGGTAGAGCTGCTTTGGGTCTTTCCAGTTTCCGTGAGAAAATCCTGGCTGGCAGGGCCCCCTGATGAAAGAGAAATGACTCCTCGTGTGAGATTTAAAAGCATTTCTAATTTGAAAGCAAACATAATTGCACATACTACACATACACACACCATGTGGAAATAATAAATGCATGTATGATGAAAATGTTTGCTTCATTTATTATACTAGGAGTTTTTCCAAGAAATGGAAACAATTGCTAGAAGTGACATTAAATATTTAATGGAGTTTCTTTTTTCTCCTTTTTCTTAGTATTTTCTATTAACACATACTTTCAAATGTTGCCATGACCCAATAAGGCATATGGCTCCTGATTTGTGGGAGTATTTCATTAATTTAAAAAGGAGAAATCAGTCTCCAATAAACACATGCAGTATCAGAATATGACACAGGTGAAAGCTGAAATTTAAAACTGTGTTCTTCAAGGACTTCTGAGATGTCTGGAAAATTGCCTTCAACTCCTACACCATGAGATAGGATGTTTCTAACATTAGGATTTTGATTAGAGGTTGATGGCATGGTAACAGTGACCTTGCTAACTGTGTGGCTATTTTCTGAAGGGGGTAGTTGAATGGCCTTAAATGTTGGTGAAATGGGTGAAAACCCAGCCTTTGTTTCACACAACGTTAGGCAGGGAGATTTGCAAATGTAAGTACGTCTGAGAGGAGCTCACCTGCCACGGACTGAATTTGTCCCCTCCAAATTATATGTTGAAACCTTAATCCCTAATACGATGAGATTTGAAGAGGGAGCCTCTGGGAGGTAACGAGGTCATGAGAGTGGAGCCTTCGTGATGGGATTAGCGTTTTTATAAGAAGAAGGTCTCTGTGTCTCTCCCACCCACCCCCTTCCTTGTGAAGATACAATGAGAAGACAGTCATCTGTGAACCAGGAGGAGGGCCCACAGAAAGAACCTGACCATGCTGGCACCCTGATTTTGGGCTTCCAGAGTCCAGAACTATGGAAATAAATGTTTTCTTTTAAGGCACCCAATCTCTGGTATTCTGCTATAGCAGCCTGAACTGAAATTTGTGAGTTCTATTTTAAAATACCACAAAATACCATCGAGATAGGAATACTGTATCAGTTAGCTAATGCATCATAAGCCACTCCAAAATGCTGTGGCTAAAACCAGTAAGCACTTACCATTGTTCATGATTTGGTGGGTTTTCAGTTTGGACTGACTTTACCTGGACTCCCTCCTGTGTGTGCGGTCAGCTACAGGTTAGAAAGACAACTCTGCTGATGTTGTTGGGCTCGCTCACTGTTTGGTGGTTGGCTAGGGGCTGACTGGTCATGGAGAGCCTCTGCTTTGCTCCCACGTGGTCTCACCATTCGTTTGGCAAGCACGCACTTGTTCACGTGGCAGCTGATGATTCTGAGAGAGTAAGCAGCACATCTCGTCCTTCCTCTGCTACGTTTCCCTTCCCTCCAACACATGCGCGCGCGCGCACACACACACACACACACACACACACACACACTCATATTGACCAATAATTAGAGAGGATTGGATAGCAAATTCTCATCAAAAATAGGGTAAGTGGAAACTGCAGGACTGAAGTCATGCATAGGGAATTTTAGCACATCTCTCTCAGATAGAAAAAGCAGACGAAAATCAATAAAATGGAGAAGATTTGAACAATATGTTTAATAAATTTGACCTCATAGCTATATGTGGAATGCAACATCCAACAATTTCAAACAATACATTCCTTTCAACTGATATGGACATTTATAAAAATTGACTTTATATAGGACCATAAAGAAAAGTTCAATAATCTCAGAAAGTTAGGATTAGTTTTAGAGTTGGGTGTAGGGTTAAGGTAAGTGTTAGGTTTAAGTGGGAAGTTAGGAATAGGCCTACAGTTATCTTTAAATTGAGGTTAGCTTTAGATGTGGGGTTTGTATTTAGATTAGATTTAATTTGGATTAGGGTTAGATCTAAGATTAGGGCTATTGTTTTGCTAGCCTTGGTTAAGGTGAGGATTAGTATTGGGATTAGGGTTAGAGTTAAGGTTAGGACTAGGTTTAATAATTGAATTAAGGTTGGGTAGAATTTTTCAGAGTTTGTAGGGTTAAGGGTATTTATTATTAAGGTTAAGATTAGAATAGATAACTAGGCCAATGATTCAAAACAGAAATCTGAAAACACACTTTATTTATAAAGATGACACTCTAGGATAGTAAGGAAGGATCTGTCTTTTTAATGGAGGCCATGGGACAAGTGGGTATCTACATGGGAAAAAATGATTTGAAATTTCTACCTTCCTAATGCTTAAAATCAACTTAAATTGAATCATAGTCATAATTCAAGAAAAAATACTATAGACATTTTAGAAGACAGTATAAGAAACTATTTTCCTGAATAGTTACAGAAGGAGAAGATTTTTTAAAAAATAAGAAACAAAAAATGAAAAGATCGATAAATTGTACTATATCAAAATGAACAACTTTGATTATTCAGAAGTCACCATTAAGAGAGTGCAAATGCATATCACACATGGGATAAGATGTTTCAAGACATAGACCCCAAATGGCCTGCATTGAAAATGTATAAAGAACACCCATATATTAAAATAAAGCAAAACAAAACAAACCCCAAGAAACCAAAAGACTTAAATAGATCCTTAATAACAGTATACAGATTTGGCAAGAGAATTGAGCAATAAGAATTTTAAAACTCTGCTGGTTAGAGAATAAATTCATGCAGTTGCTTTGAAAAACAGATTGTCAGCACATAGTCTAGTTGAAGATATACCGATCTTATGACCTAATAATAGCACAAATAGAGATAGCAATAGAGATACAAAATTGTGTGCTCAAGTGCACCAGGACAGAAGTTCGTGAATATTCATAGTAGCATTGTTTTGTTTTTAATAGCTCAAAACTTGGAAATAACCCAAATTGCATCAGCACTGGAATGGATAAATAAACAGTGACTAAAAAAAGCCAGACACAATAAATACGTACAGACTGTGAATCATTTATATAGGGCTCAAAAACAAGAACAATTAAGCTACCTCGTTTAGGGTTGCGTCCTTTGTCAGAAAAGCAAAGGGCTAATGATAACAGGATCAGAAGAAGTGGTGATCGGGAAGGTGGGAGACTTCTGGAATGCCGGCCCCTTTCTGGATCTGCATAGTGGATACATGAGTATTGTCTTTACAATCAATCATGAAGTTGTGCGTTCCGTTTTTGTGGACTTCTCTGTAAGTGTGCTATATATCATAACAAAAAGGTTAAAACTATATTATTTTAATGGCTGCAATACATTTTGGGATTTGGATTTGTCACATTTTACTTAATGATTTACCTCATTGATAAATATTTACATTGCCTCCTCTTGTTTTTCCTGCTCAGAAGAGTGTTTCAGCAGACAAATCTTTATGTGTATTTTTTTTTTTTTTTTACTGGCTTCTTAGAATAGATTCCTGGAAGAGAAAAGACCAGGCCAAACCATATGGAGTTTTAAAGTGTTCTTGTTATGATATTAAACTGTTTTCCAAAACTACTGTGCCAGTTGCTCTCCCATAATATAAGCATTTCTGAATCATTGCACAATCACCTTTGTCAAACACCAATTTTTTTAATATGTATAGTCTTTGCTTCTTTAGTCGGGGGGCTAGAAGAACCAATATCATATCACTTTAATTTGTATTTATTTGGTTTCTACTGAGTCAAATTTTTTATAATATAGTACAGTGTTCAGATAGAATGCTAAAGAGTCAGATTTCTTGGGTTCAAATTCTGGCTCCACCACTTACACACTTTGGGTTTGTTACTTAATCTTTACATATATGGGTTGATTTCCATATATGTAATATAGTAAAATTATTGTGGTAATTAAATATGTTTGGTCATGTAATGAACAGAGCACACCACCTGGAGTATTTTAAGTTCCCTGTAAATTAGGTGCGTGTTCATGGGTAGTGTAGGATGGACATTGGAGAGACAGGGCATAGGAGGGTGGAGGAGCAACAGAGGAAGGAGGGAAGGATAGAGAGTGGAAAGGAGATAAGAAGGGAGTGATGGAGGAAGGGGAAGAAGATTGGGGGGAGAGAGGATGGGAAGGAGGGAAGTTTGGAGGTCAGAAGGCAGGGGCTAATGGAAGAAGGTCAAGAGGAAGCAATGGATCAAATGCTGGATAACATGGTAGAGGTTACCAAGGACCAGAAGCATTAGTTCTTCACTCTGCCCTGAACAACGTCTAATCCCTTCAAGAGTTCAATTTTCAAAATTTAGAAAAAATGATGTAGAGATAAATGATACTGTAATCAAGTATAAGTGGTCAAGGCTTTGGGGATTGACAGTCCTGGTTCTGTCAGTCTCTAGCTATGTCCTCTGGGACAAAGTCCTCCCTGAACTGCATCTATCAGATATCTAATGTTCAATGCCTGTGTAAGAATTAAATAAGACAGTATATATAAAACCTGGCTCATACTGTATCTCAAAAAATGACAAATGATGTTCTTCTTGTTGCTTGACAATAGCTAAGAAAGTATTAGAAATGGCTTAAAATGTCAATAGTTCTAAAATTAGTAAATGTCGAACACCAGAATGTGATAAAAGAATTCATCACCTAGTAAAGGTTGATGGAACATGAGCCTGTGAGTGTGTGTATGTGAGTGTGTGTTTGCCCATTCAGGGTAGAATCTGGAACAAAAAGGTAGATAACATGAATAGAAGAGAGACACTGAGAAAACGTTCTTTGATTCACTTTGGGTATCAGGAAAATCAGGGAAATCCACAGTGCTATTTGGTAGTTGAAAAGAACAAGGAAGACACAGTGGCACAGCCCATGGCTGAGAATAAGAGTATCTCTGACCTCCATCACCACACTCAGGTCAAATCTGTGCTTATTAAAGCCAAGAAAGGCAAGTTAACAGTACTAGACCAAAGAGGCCGAGAACGTGGGGCCGTTTCCCTGAAACATCACAAGCTGCACAGGACACATGTTACCAGGGTAACCACATGTAGATATTATGTGCAATATCACCATTTCATGCTGCAGCTTCAACTCCAATGCCAGACTGCACCTAAGTCCTTTAAAAGTGATAGCATGTTCAAAAATTTGGTCAATCTCTTTCCTTTCATGTCATCAGGCTTAACCACAAATCAGACATAAGGTATACCTTGCTATTTGTTAGTGGTACTCCAATCCAAATATGTTCAAGAATAGCCAACTTTTAAAAAAGTGAATGGAGAGCCAAAACTATGAAGGCAAAGGCCAATGTGTGAGTATAAACAGAGACTTTACTTCATAGGATTAATGATGCGAGAGAAACTATTGGATGACTTAGTCAAGTTTGTCAGCCTACCTGCCATTCCTATAGGTTCTATTAATGTGTCCTAAAAATCTCAACAAACCTAATAGAGCAGAAAAGACTCTGGGAATGAAGTTATATAAAAGCACAAGTATGCTATCTGGGGAGATACAACATAGTTAATTTATAAATAATGGTGAATTTATATCATACAAAATACATCTTCATTACCAAAGAAAATTGACAAGTAGGACCATCGGCCTGGGAAATGAACGTTTTTCTCACACTGACAAAATCCTTCCAAGCAATTGATAAATTTGGGGTCTGCTGAAAATTCTTCCACTTTTTGAACTAAGATATCAGACTCAAATACTCAAAATATTTTCCCTCCTGAGAGAAAAACTTCTCTAAGTTGTAGTGTGACACCCTCTTCCCCTAAATCTGAAAAGGTTACTAAGTTATCTGTGCTTGAGCAGGTTTCCACAAAATTGACTTGTGAAATCATTTAATCCAATTGAGCTGACAACAACAGCTTTTGCAACTACAATACAACAATAAGAAAAGTAAAATCAAGGGTGATTCCTCAGTCCCTAGAAGGGGCATTGCCTTGTAATGGTAGTATGGCATTTGGTCCTAGATTGCAATGGTGCCACTTGCTTGAGATGTTGAGAGCTTTTATCTAATTACCTCCCATTGCTACACAAATCCTTTTTCTTTGGAACAGTAGTAAATGGGCTTAAAGGAACACACACTTTATTCTGTGTAAGTCCTCTGGCGTGTATTACCATTGAAGGAGCTCTTTAAGATTTTCTCTGATGATACTGATCTACAAAATCTATAGTTCTAAGATCTAATTTAAATAGGAATATGAGCACAAAATAGCATTTGGCTCAGAAGTAAAATTTGTGAACACTCTGTGCACACTAATTTATTTTGATGAAGAGAGCTGACAAAGTTGATTTGAAGACAAGAAAATACATTTGATGATAACAAGATACTGGGAGATCCTGTCTTTTTGCAGTGACCAAAGACAGGACAAGTTAAAACACACACACACACACACACACACACACACACACACACACACACACACACAAGAGAGGAGCGTTAGCCTGGAAAATTGAATTATCTGAATGGGTACCATAGGGTACAGGTTGTATAGGTCATGTTCTCTGACTCTTGGGTTCTGTGATGAATCCTTTACCAAGTACTGAAATAATTTGCATCCTGGCCTTCCATGAATAAGATTGTGTTCTAAGTTTTGTTGCTATTTTTCATAGATAAGAAATGAAAAATAAGAAAGTGAATAGGCTGATTGACTACTCCCATATTATTGGAGAAGGATGAACAGTATCTGAGGTGAAATCAAATTTAATTTTTCCCTTCAATCTTCATGTTCCTTGATGTCTCCTCAACATTGAATGCACTTGACTCTTCTTATGCTTCAAAGTAAAAATAGTTTTATTGTTAAAATTTTATTACTTAGCTAATTTATAGTAATTTTAGAAAATTCGCACAATAGAGGAAAAAAGAAAAAAAGTAACGGCCATCAAAATTCCTCTAATCACCAACTCTAAATAACTAGTTAACTATTTTCAACATTTGAAAGATAAGATCATCTATCCAGACATTTTGTTCCAGTGCTTAAACAATGTCTATATAATTTATGTAAATAAGAATACAAAAATGAGATGATTTTTGACTTTCTCTCACGTATCAGCATGCTAAGGCATCTATCTGGTTCAGTAATACAGACCTGCCTCATCATTTTTATTACTGCTACATAGAACTCCACTAAATGTATAAATCACATTTTATTTTACCAGTATTTTAATCCCTAGACACTTAGGCTGTGTCCAATTTCTTACTATAGTAAACAACACTTCCCTGAAATCCCCCAGCTCTACAATAGATGTCTGGATTGCCTTTTGCTTCACTAATAGTGTCCAGGTTCTTGGTCTTTTTTGGTCACTTTATGCCATTTAAAAATTCTCCTTGTGCTCACCCTCTCAGAGAATACAGGCTCTGGAGCCAGACTACATAAATTTGATCCTATGACTTGATGACTCTGTGACTTTGAGCTTATTTTTTACTGCTCTATGCCACCGTCTCTCAGCTATATAATAAAAATTATAATATGCATGTCCTAATTTCTGATGATTGAATGAAGTCATTCATATGTAATGCTTAGCATGTATGTGTTCAATGCATTTCTACTATTGTCATTATTGTTATCTTCTCATTCATCTTCTTCTGACAAACATATCTGGAAACCATTTCCCATGTCCTCCCAATATTCCCTGCACAAGATTTCCACATTATATCTTCTGTCCACATGTTTCTTTCAGGCTTCATTTCATGTTCTCAAATTCCTGGAAGACATTTATGTTGGTTGTTCTAATGCCATATAATTTCTGTATAGACTACCATGGCCACCAAATGAACTTAACACAAATACTTGGTGTCATATTTTGTAGTTCCTCCTCCTCTACTGTATATCCAGTCAGTCACAAATACCTGCCAAGTTTTCATGTTCCCTCTGTGCCTTCCAAACCTATCTCTGCCCACAATCCTGTTCCCAGCCTAGGTCAGACCCTGCTGGGCTCACACTCAGGTGATTTATTACCACCTGTAGGGGCACAATGCTTTCCTCAAATGACATGTCAAGTGGAAATCCAATACACCTGGCAAGTCAAACAATTACTGCTCTTATTGAGGCAGGATTTGGGGGCCTGGAACCCCACCTTTTCCCCTCATCTTTCCCAGATGTTCCCTGAAGTAACTGAATGCCAATAATTCCTCTGGAAAATGGAATTGTTCTCCAAACTTCCACTTGCTTTTTCTCCAAGCTCCTCTGCATGTGGAAGGTGACATAATCAACATAAAAATACTACCACAGTTACATTACTCCTATCACCAACACTATCCATACTTTTCCTTTTTTCAAATTCCCTCACTGACATTCAAGTTCCTCCTCAGAATTTCAAATTTAGCCACAATTGACTTAATCAATCGATGTATACTAAAGTAGCCAAATGGGAATGCACATTATCATCCTATTCTTACACATCTTGGGCTGGGGTTTATGCCCTCAAAGGATCCCTTCCTTCCACCTACATGCTTTGACATCCCATCCAACCTTCAAGGGCTTATTGTCTTCTGTCTCCTCCATTCTGTTTCCACAGTCATTATGGGGCTCCCCTCTTAGAGCTGAGCTCATTTTTCTCTGACCTACAGAAGTGTCATTATTTTTGGATATCTTCTCATCAATCATTTTGTATGAGAATGTGCCATATTTTCTAGAACTTAAATTAATATTTCAGTGCCTCACAATGCCTCATACATTCTTGGGGGTCAATCATAGATGCTGGTATCCCTGGGTACAATGCACACGTTTTAGGTTCTATGAAGGATTGGGAGGCTATGAGTATCACCCTTGGCTAGTTTATTCTCCATTTGTGACCAGTGATGTCTCTGGAGGGTAATTGCACCCTAATCTTATACTATTGCAATTTCTGTTATATTTCTGTAAAAATAAAACTTTGGCCTTATTTTATTGGAAAAAAGTAATGCATGTATATATTAAAAATACAAATAATGTGCAAAAGTTATACAGTAAAAACACGCGTCCCTTTCACTTCAAATCACTTATCCTCTAGTTCTGCTTGAAGGCTACCACTGTTAAACATTTCTTAATGATTATCTTGCAATCATAATTTGACTCTGGATGTAAAGCTTCCATTCCATTGTAAAATTATGTTTTATTTCTCTATTAGTCCAAACTAGCCAGGCAGACTTTAAAATCTCCTTCCCAATCTCAAGAATTACTGGTATCCTACAAAATCTCCTAATGTCCCATCCCTCTATACTCTCCTTCAAAGCATCCCCTTAATTTTAGACACTTGATAATGAGGCTCGTTATCCCTTTAAGTAGATCCCATCCCCTCTTCTCCCACTTTAATAACTCAGATCTGCCTCGCCACCAAAAAAGTTGCATACACTGGATTTGAGTACGTCTTTCTTGACCTCGTGGATATAGTTTAGAAGATCTAGGTAAGAGAAAGTACAGAGGAACTGGAGGTAAGAGAAATATGGGTTCTGGTTCTGGGGCAGGGTTACTTTAAAGCAAGCAGTGATGGGAAATTCTGACTAAGTCAGCATCTCTGAATTAGGTTCAGAAAAAAATATAATAAAGCTCCCTGTAGCTTGTATCAATGTGCATACTTCTTCCCACACACACCAACCAGAGAGATTCCATGACCAGTTACTGAAAGAACTTATATTCCAGGCCACACATGTTCTCTGCTTGGTATATGAATAGGAAGGCTGGACTCACAAACATCTATTTGCCAGAGCTATCAGAAGCTAGGCTCTAATCACAAACTGAGCCAAATTGCTCTGCTCTGGGTTTAGAAGAATTCAGTTGGCCAAAAGGAATAACTTGTATGGCCTACCAACTGTGTTCCTGACAACTGTATTGAATCAGAAAATTTATTTCTCCAATAAATTTGAGCAAGTCAGGGTCACTCTTTTGTAACACAAGGAAGTTCAGGTTAGACAATCACGAAGGTCCCTGCAAGTTCTGAAATACTGTTATCAACAGTACATCAAATGACTAGACAGCATTTGGATCTCTTCAGGGATAGTAACCCTAATGAGCTTATAATTTAAATATAACTCAAATTATGGAAGTTTAAGAAGGATAAAGTTCTGAGATTTGGAGGCCAGCTGTAAGATTGTCGAAAGTGTATTTGCTAAAGCAACATGGTTTTGTTTAGTTGCTCTGTCTCCTCCTTGCCAGGATCCAGGACAAGATCCTTAAACTCTCTGAGTTTTTTGTTTCTTCACCTAAATACTAGAGATAATAATAACTCATCTCACAAGGTTTTGTGGATAAAAATGAGATAACATATGTTAAACAACTGGCAGGTAATCAAGAAAACTTGGCTCCCTTCCCCTACTCTCAGTGAGAAGTAATTTCAAGATGAGAATCATAGCATTCTTCCTAGGATATGGATTTTATTAGCCTTAGGGATAGATGATCAGGTCAACAGACATTGGAGAGTAAAAGCCACTCACCTAGTGAGACATGCATTCTAGGCTGCTTCTCCTCTCCCAGGGCCTTGAGGGCACAGCCTAGGAAGAAATCGCTGAGACTGCTGGTCACCCGTTGTATGGTGTGAAGAGATGGAATTCTGGAGTTGGGTTACACATGAGCACAGTGCGTTTGAGACAAAAGTTCAAATAGACGACAGGAACTACATAGAAATACTTGCCTATTATGCTGGTTGCCAGCTTCCTGTCAAGCATAAAGTGGGCATAAGAAAGTCCTTTCAGCAATGGAAAAGTCATCAATAAATGCAAGAAAACGGTGCAGAAAGAAAAGAAGAGCTTTTGCAGACTTTTGTGTTTCAGTGAAACACAGGTGAGTATGTACTGAGAGTTTGTGGGTGGTTTGGAAAGCATTTTTATTCTGTGGGTGACTTGAGAATGCTTGCTCAAGAGAGACTATAAAAGTTCACCCCCTGAATGAAAGGAAAGAATGGGACAGTTTTCACGATGCATTTTAAGACTTCAATCGTCAATCCTGGTTGCCCTCTTCAACCAGGAACTCAGGCATAGAAATGATCACATTAGGCATCAATGTGCTAAGGCATGAATGCTTTTTAGAATCTATAGAACATGCTACAGCCTAAGAGTTCTTCCTGACAGAATAAGAGAAACCACCCACGTCCTCTGTTAAAATATATTTTAGACCTCCTCCTCAACTTCAGTTTGCTCTCCAGCTCTGATGGAATGTACCAGGATGGTTCATACTTGTGTATGTGACAGAACCCAGTTAAATGGGAGGGAAGAATAGGCAGTAATTATGCTTACTGAAGCCTACTAAACAAGCAATTTGAATATGTTGTTTCAGTTTCTCACAAGTCTATGATGTAGGGGTTATAATCTCGATTTTACAGAAGAGGACAATTATATCTCACTTGATGTCAGTCAAAGGTAAATTAAAGAAGAACCTTGGTTGTGAGAACAATCATATGATATGCTATCTCTCAAACTCCTAAGTAGCTTGCACAAAGGTCACCTTTTGGCAAAGGGCTTTTTTTCAAAGGCTTTTTCCCCCATCCATCCAGGTGAACCCTGGAAACTGGATTTGAGATCCTGGTAATGTTCCGAGTGTGGAAAATAAAACAACAACACAAAGAGCTGAGCCATTCCATTTGCCTTCCAAATCAATTCCTGCTTGCTGAGGCTTGAAAGGAAACTTGCTTAGTTTTTCGCCATCCTTGAATGAAACTATTTGTTAAGATGTGTTTATTAGACTTACATAAGAGCTCTTGCCCAAAGAACTCAAACTCAAACGAAGGAGAAGCAATCTTTAGGATGTTTAGTTCATCCATTTTAACATCACAATGAAAGGGCACATCCTCATGTCTAATTTTTAATTTCTACAGCTACAGAGGCAACAGAATAAAAGCAGGTTTTTCAAATCAGATACTTTTTTTTCTTTTTTATTAAATCACAGATCTGCGTATGTCAGAGTATAATTTTCACAAACTGAAAAATACTACTCTGACATAAGTACATAGCTAGCATGAATCAAAAATAGATTTAAGTCACTAATGAGGGAACCAGCCAGGTGGTAAAGCTGGTTCAAAGAGAATTTGAGAGACTGAGCATATATAGGCACCGAAACTGCTATAAATTAGAATAAACTTGCTAGATAGAGTCAAAACTGGTGAATGTCTCACAGGTAAAAAGACTGAAACATTTGGGGTTATTTTTTTTAACTGCACAAATCATTTACAAGTAACTTCAAGACTCGTCCTTAGTCAGTACTAAATAATAATTTGAACAGAGGACAACACACCTTTTTCTGTAAAGGGCCAGAGAGTAAATATCTAAGACTCTGTCGGAAATATGGTCTCTGTTGCAGCTACGCAACTCTATCATTGTAGCTCAAAAGCGGCCATAGACAATATATAAACGAATGAACGTGTCTGTGTTCCAATAAAATTTTATTTACAAACACATGCTAAAGGCCAGATTTGTCTGGCTTCTCAGAGTTTACCAGTTCCTGCTTTAGAGAATCCTGGGTGGGCTCTTGAGACAGTGTTTTAACAGTAGTTTCAAAGGACATTGGCTCTTTGCATTATATCCTAGTTTTGAATATTTTTTCTTAGACCATGCATAGTTCATGGGACCTTATCCAAGTTACTCATATTTTCTCAACTTTAGCTTTCTCACTTGCTGAATAGGGATATTTTTCAGAAATCCTTGGGGTATTGTAAGCATTCAGCAGCTTAGTATTCAAAACATATTTATTCCTCCTAACCTTCATTTTATTCTTATTCTCAATCAAAAAGGTGAGAGATGATCTCATACTGTCTGTAACAAATTCTACCTGAGAAAACAAGGCTGCTCCCCTAGGTTGGAGGCAGAGACCACCTGGCTTAAACAGCAGGAGACTCAGGGAAGAAAGAACAACTTGCTCACAATTTTTTTTTTTCTTAGCACAACAAAACTCCTGCCTGGAATGTTCAATCTGGTGGGGGGCTTCTGTGGCCCAGCCAAGACAAACATGGAGTCGGCTATGTCTTTGCTTCATCTGCCAGATATGACTAGAGCTGTAAGAACAGCTCTGGAGACTGAAAACACTCAGAAAAATCTTGCAAACCAGCCACTGAATCCACTAGTCCATTTTATTTCCCCAACTCTGTGTGATGTTAACCTGTCTGAGTGACAGGCTTGAGCTCTAAGCATGCAGAGAAGGTCACACTGACAGTGGTAAGGAAGGTTGAACTGTCTTTTATCCCAGGAAGATAATGAAACCCATTGAGCTTTGTGGGATAAATAGATCCACTTACTTGGGAAGATTTTAACACACAACGTCCTGGAAAAATAATTTAATGAGAAACACAATGCCCTAGATTTAGTTCTTTGGAATATATGGGGATTAGTATAGAAGGTTTACTGGTGAGTACTCTTGGGAGATGCACCTGTAAGGCAATGAGGAAGCAGTATTGGACAGAGAGAACAGCTGACCTCAGCATCATTACAACATAATGGGGGTCTCAGCTGATCCTATGGGAAACTTTGGAGCTGGGATGGCCTTCTGAGTTGGCAAAGGGGCCAGATCCTTGTGTCCTTACCCTAATCAGTCATGTCCACAGCCACCCCCTGAAAGATGGTATCATCTTGGGAGAGGCAGGTCCCTGCAGCTAAGAGAAATTCCAATGAGGAAGGAAGCTATAAGCTATCAGTATCCATTGTTCTCAGCACCTCAGGAATGGGTATATTTCCCCTGAAGTGTGTCTGCTATTCCCGGTTGGTGCAGATAGGGCTTCACATTTGCTCTGCTGCATTTCAACCGCAGAACTATAAAGAATGCACACCTATTCATGCTAATTGTTGATGCTGATCATAACTTTAGCTGGCTGCGCTCACAGCAGGATCTATTAGTGATCTATTGCTGTCTAACAAACTGTCTGAAACTTAGTGGCATAAACAGCAAACACTTATTACCTCACAGTTTTTCTGAGTCAGGAATCCAGGCACAGCTTGAGTGGGAGGCCTTTGACTCAGAGTCTGTGGTGAGGCCGTAATCAAGATTTTGGCTGGAACTGTTGTCCTCTCAAGGCTTGACTCGGGGAGGATCCATGCTCACCTTCCCTCACATGGCTGGTGGTAGGAGGTCTTGGGTCCTCACTTGCTGCTGCCAAATGTCATGTGCTCTATCAATAGAACTGCTCCCAACTTGGCAGCTTCCTGCTCCCAGTCCTGGGCTCTGAGAGAGGGAAGAAGAGAGGAAGGAATAAAGGAGAAAGAGAGAGAGAGAGAGAGAGAGAGAGACCAAACCCAAGACAGAATCCAAGTATTTTTATAGTCTAAGTGACACCTCATCCTTTCTGCTGTCTTGTACTCACCAGAAGTGAGTAAATAAGTCTAGCCCACATTGTAGGGGAAGGGATTTGTGCAGAACTTAATGCCGGTAGGCGAGGATGACTTGGGCCCCCTTAGATGCTGCCTATCTCATAGGGGATTAAAAACATTTCAAAGGGAAATTCTTAGAACTATTCCAAAGCACAAACATACCCATAGCAGTTTAAAAAGAAAATTAGAACACACTGAACCTGTATTAGAATGATAACTAACTTGTAAACATTCACTAACTTAAAACAAAGAAACTGCTACCCATCTACATGCGATAAGTGTAGAAATTGAAAACAAGCCTAAATAAAGTTGATATTGTTTGACATCCAACTGCATGGTCAATGGACTCATCTCATTAACTGGGTTTAGAACACAAATATTGGCTCATGACAGATTTGGAAGGAAAACTAGTTCTTCACCATAGAATCTGAGAAGCCCTGTTAAGATGATTTAATAGCCTTGCCAGATGGGCTGCCACTGGGGCAAAGGAGCAGGCTTAGGTTGTGGCAGAAGAATAATAGACAGTGAGTCGGGGACTTTGATATTAGTTCAGCCTCTGATATTTCCAAAGAGGAACTAGGTGTCACTAAACCCACCTGCATTCTTAAAAAAATGCATCAACTAGAGGGTTCCTTTGAAGTCTAAGGGGTATTAATTGGCAAGGCAGTCCCTTCTATTAGACAGACTAATGTGTTAGTAATATTTTCCTGTGATTTCTTCACCTCTGAATCTGGAGCTGCAGCTACATAGAACCCATCCAAGTTCACTTACTTCTATAAAATCCTCTCTACTTGGCTATGGCCTCTTAAAAGGCTCTGAGGATAATTTGGTAGAGTCTGTACTGACCAACAGAGCAGATAAGAGGGATGGTCATCTTCATAATAATAACATCTCTAAAAAATATAGTTATAATAAAATGACTATAGCTTTTTAAAATGCTTTGTTTAAAAATATTTCTTTACTGATTATTGCTTCATAAATTTACTGTTTCTGATTTTTGTTAGATGTATCACTAAACTTTAGGATTAATTAAATTCTATTTGGTGGAGGTATCTGGAGCTCTTTTTCCATCTTGCTCCTATCCTTCCTTCTTGCAGTAAACGAAGACTGCTTTGGGAAGTGTGATAAATTAGCATGGCACTGCATGCTGTGCACTTCATAGAAAATGCTGTCATTTGCATTTGGTTCATGTGACTTATGTAGCAGCACCCATTGTTTGTATGATATTGGCTTTATAGAGTGTAAAATATCATACATGGCTGAAACATCTGCCAGCACAGACTCCCGGGTTGTTGGTACAGACACCATCCCATAAGTATCCTTATATGTGGACTTTCTGAGGTTAGCACAAAATCCTCTGTGGTCAGTATATGCAGCACAATCTAGGGTAATGTAACAGTAATAATCATAATAATAATAGCAAAGACCATCCATTGATAACTTAGTATGTGCCCAGTGCTGTGCTAAGTATTTTCTGTGTATCAATTCATTTAATCCTCCTAAAAATCTATTAATACCTGTGAAGTATATACTGGTATCTTCCCTTTACAGAAAAAGGAGTTGAGGCTTTGAAAGATAAATCAACTAGGGCAAGATGAGGTATTAATAATTAAGTCATTGCTGAAGCAAAGTTTTAGACCCACTGTGGTTCACACCAGCTGGGAATTCTAGTTTGAGCCTTAGCTATGCCTACCCTAGAATTCAGGCCTACTGGCTGGATCTGAGGGGGTATCCATGATGGATCTATCTGCATGGGAGACCCTAAAGAAAGAAATGCTTATATCAAGTTTTGTGCAAGAACAAGAGGCCAATGTCAGATGTTAGACTTTTAGACAACTGTCTGCCACCCATGAATTCTAGTCCATTCACTTCAAACCTGAGTAACAGTGTTGTGCAGGGGCTATAATTTCCGCAAGGCATTGAGAGCATGAGGTAACCTTGCTCTATGGTCTTTGTAGCTAAGTGGGTAGAGTTCTTTCTTCATGTAAGATATAGTTAAAGCCCATAGCACTGATGTAACTGCTTGAGCTGAGCCTTGGGAGAGCTACATATGGAGAAGAGAGGAAACAGGAGAGGGCTTGAGCACCTGAATATGTTGCCATTGGTGAGGTATAAGATGGACTTCCCAGGATACGTGGAGCAGTAATGGTGGATCACTGTGGAACAATAGAAAAATAAAAGTAATGGATTCTACTCATAGCTTGAGAGATGGCGAGACTCTCTGTGAAGACCCTTAGAACTATGAATATTTGCATGGAGCTTGAAGGAGCTGGGAAGAGATAAGAGAGTGTATGTTTTATCAATATCTGGAATCTGGTTTTCAGAAGAGTAACTTTCATGTCTACCAATGCCTTCTAAGACTGTGTTATATTTTATCTTTAACCATTCTATTTAGGTTCTTATGGAATAATACTGATTCCATTAACCATGAAAGTTTTTATTTGTATGATTAGACATGAAATCAGTCATGACTGTTCTAATGCAAATGATTACTTGATCTGCAACATAGACCTTTATATTGTCCTCTCTTAAACTAATCTAGTTGGTTTCAATCAGTTTTTTCAATATATGATGGGTATTTTGACTCACGATTCCACCAGAAAACATCTTGGCTCTCTCTCTCAGCTTTTATAACTTACAAATCTTTATATTATTTGTTGATAGATAATGTAAGAGGCCTCAGCTTAAAGTTAATTTAGTCCAGCCCAGACAAAATCAGCCAAACTCCAACTAACCCATAGATTAGTGAGTGATAAACATAAATAATTTTACACACACACACACAAAACAAAAACAAAATAACAAACTGTAATAGGCAAAGATCAGTGTGAAAGACCTGACACATTCTTAAGAAGTCTCACTCAGGTTGTCATGGAACTACTTACCAGTATACTATGACAGTTCACCCAACTATATGTTCATACAACTGTGATAGCACCTGGCTCAGGTTTCACTAAATCCCCCATAAGTACACTGTACATAACCTTGTCAAATGCTTTGCGGAAATCAGGATGCCTCATCTTTAGAAAGAATCCTCTTAAAAATAATATATTTGTTTTTATTTGGAATGACTCATTCTTTGTCAGATAAGTTTCAATGGCAGTATGGGTAGGGTTTTTATTTCATATTTCAAAATCAGATATCTGATTATTCTTTGACAACATGGATACCAATGTTATGGAAGAAATATGTCAGAAATAATGTGGATAATGCCCTTTGGGAACTTGCTGCCTTAAAGAGAAGTCGGCATGGGCAAAAGAGCATAAAATGTCATACAGAATGGTACAGACCTTGTGTTTGGGGAGGGAAGATGGTGAGGAGAGTATGTTCCGCATGACTCAACAGAGGTTGCTTCCTCTTAGAAGTTGTAATTAAACTGTGTGTGTGTGTGTGTGTGTGTGTGTGTATGTCTGACAAAGAGAGTTTGGGATACCCCACTAATAGCTTCTGGTTTAAGGAGTCAGGGCATGTGGTGTATTTGGAAGGTGGAGGAAACACAATAGAAAGGTGAAAAAGTGAGACAAGGAAGAGAGGGTAGTCAATACAGTACATATTTGAAGAAAGTTACCACAGTGGGAAACTTATATTTATATGGGAACCCCTGGGAAGCAGTGGTGAGCAGACACCTTAGACTAATTCTCTCCAAAGGGTGAGAAAGTTGTGGTTTTTATACATTATTCCTGACACCCTTAGGCTGAAGTTGCTCCTGGGGGAGGAGGGTATTAATTCTCTGGCATTTTCTGCTTGCCTGTACAAGGTCAGAACAGGCTTCCGTGGCCAGAGAAAGACCTCAGGCAGAGAGAGGCAAGGGCTGGCACGTTGGAAGTTGAGCCAATGAGTGTGAAATGGCAAGGATGGGGCAGAGCTCCATAAATAGTGTGTGTGCTTATGTGTGTGTGTGTGAGTTAGTGTGAGTGTGTGTGTGTGTGTGTGTGCGCACAAATAAAGATATCAAAAGAGGGAGAAGAACTTCCAAGCTGAGAGAATAACAATTTATCAGTAGCAAAGTGTACGTGAAAAGACGTAAGGGAAATTAGATGACAAGGATGCATCAAAGTCCACCTGTCTGGCTGGTGAAATTTACCCAACAATTCCCTATTTCCACAATGGGATTGGGAATTACAGCTCTCCAGCAGGGCTGGCAAAATGCTAGAGTTTTTTTTTTTCTTCCTGATCAAAATGAAATAATGAAGCTAGAATTGGTTGAGGCCCACTAGAATTTCCCATCTATGCTCTCATCTTGTACAGAATTCTGGCTGCCAAGGCGGTAAGGAAAAATGGTCAGCTTATTGAAAGGCAATTTTGCCTCCCTCCTGAGCTCATCTGAAAAGGTAAAAGTCCTCTGGGTAAGGAAGGCAACTTGGTTACATCCACTTAAATATAGATTCCTAAAGCCTTCTGGTACTCACACCTTTTTTTCACTTAAGCCCAGGTATGTTCCAGAATCTCATGTTTGGAATCTAGAATCTAGATCCAATGAACTGTTTGCCATTTGATACTAATCGAAAAGCATTGCCATCCTAAGATGCCACACCAGTGTTATAAATCCTTCCCTACTTAGAGAATACCAATTTTATTTTCTCTGCAATTGAAACTCTATATATTTATGTGTGTTTTTTCAAACAGCTCTTCAAAACTAGATTTTTTTATACATGCAAGCCAGAATTTGCAATCCACTGACAAAACATAGACTGTGACTATATTACTCCTAAAGTGCTTGTGTATTAAGCTTTTGGTTTAGAATGATCCACGATGTATAGCAAATTAAATAGTTCTTTGAGAGAATTAGAGCTTAGCATGGCAGAGGGCTGGAGTGGTCCAGTGATCCCTTGAGAACAGGATGTATTGGTAGCACATCAACTATAATAGTAATTTTTAAAAATCTGGCATCTTCTGAAGAAACAGTACTTTTTCTATCATCTCCAAGACAACGTTGACAGCCTTAGAATTGACATTTTTGTTAGTAAGCCACGTTTTCTTCCTCTACACACTACATTCACCTTGTCCATGGCTCTTCTGAGACATCTCATCTTTGATACCATCTTTTCTCAATGGTATTTCCAGCTCACCCTCTATGGGCAGAAGATTGGTCTCTAAACATAAATCTCATCATATTATAACCATCATCCACCTCAAACACTTCAGTCCCCCCACCTGTTAGCAAAGTTATCTATATTCTATTTTAATGAATAATATTGGTCTTAAAATCATTTATTCTTTTAAATACAGAGTCCAGTGAGGAAAATATGTAATATAGAGACTTCTTTTTTTATATCAAACTTATTGAATTCAAAAGATTACACATTGTTCTGAGGTAATTGCCTTTTTTGTTTTAAAATTTGCAATTATATTCTCTTTATGAAATTATAGTATATTATTCAGGGGAGCTTTAGTCAGGTACAGTAATAAACAAAGCCCCAGATCACAGAGGCTTAACATGAAAGTTGATCTCTCACTCACACAAAGACTGAGGTTGCTGATCTAGCGGCATTTCCAGGAATCACTTTTCCAAGTTGTGATGCAAGATTCTGCACCACCTGCTTCCACATTGCAGCAATGTCACCTGAAGTATGTGGCCTTCCAGGGTCACTATGGAGAAAGCTAGAAAATACACTAGAGCTATTCTCTGTCTTGGTTCTAAACAGACCCACATCCTAGACTATTGGTCAGAACAAGTTGGCCTGACATAAATTCAACAAGTCTTAAGAAGTATAGTTTTAAGTGTGTACAGGAAGGTAAGAATAAGATATAAAATATTTTTTTTTGCCAGCAATCTCTGCTACAGATGATGGTGGTAGGTGGTAAAATTGACCCTTAATGCCATTAGAAATAGAAAAAAAAATCATCAACATCCCATGTGAGCACCCCACTTATTTGAGGATCATTTATTGGTTCATGAAATGCCAAAATTTGGAAGCGCTAATGCATTCTATGAAACCTAAATATCACAGCCCAGAATACATGATTCTTCAAGCTCTGACCCTGCAACATCTCCATGCTTATCTGTGAACATCCCCTGATGAGTCACCGTTCTTCGTTTGTGTCATTGCGGTTCATGGCCACATGTCCCTGTGCCTTGTCCTAGCTGTGTTGGAGATGCCTTCCCTGTTACTCCCAAACACAGTCAGTGCATTCCTATACTTCTGTTTGCATTTATCTTGCTTTAGATAATTATTTGTAGACATTCTGAATCCTCCGATAGACCACGAGTTCTTTGAGTAAGCAGGCCGAGTTTTGCTCACTTCTGTAATTCCAGAATCCACCCGACTGCAGGATTCAGTGCTTAATAAACACTGAAGAAAAGCATGGTTCTGTTGATCAAAACTCTCCTTGTTTGTATTTTAATCATATTTTTGCAAGGGTCTCAAAGAATGGCTTAACTATGCTAAGCGTACTGTCCTTTGGCTTAGGTAACTTTTCAAAGTCACCCGTGCGTCAACTGTTACCTCGGTTCCTCTCACTACCATCCAAGTCCATGTATTAATAATCGTTGCAGCCCCACAGTCCCCTAGGATGAAGCCCTGTTTTTCCCACAGCAGAGGGATTTAGGAAATCACTCCAGCTTGCTCTACATAGAGGGGTTTGTGCTGATTTTGTGGTGGTGTTTCACTAAAAAGGCTAAAAGGATCCTCTTTTTTTTTGAATAATTGTGCAAAGCTATGATAAATGTGACTTTTATGATGGACTGATGGCATGATTGATAGCAGTTTTCAGCTTACTGACTGTCCAGTGAGGACAGAGGCCACATACATATTCAGGAATCTCTGCAGAGACGGAGGAGACCAAGGAAGGACCATGAGATAATTCCCTTGAGAAATTTTCAGAGAACTCAACTCACTGGATTACATTGCACACCCACTCCTTGGAGTCAGGTGCTGGAGTTACAAAGAAGATGAACAGACCAACCTAAGCAATAAAGTGACGAGACAATTTGTCCTCTAAGAGAGGCACCAATATTGAGATGTGGACTAACAAGGGAAAAAGAAATTACTGACTCATCTCCTCATGTTCTATAACAGCTACTGGCAAGTTGGTTTTTAAGTGAACCTTGATAACTTTGGAAAAATAGTCAAGTACCCAGCAAGAAACAATTTGTGATTCTTGGCATGGTTTATATTATTGGCTCCCTGAGCCTGGGACAGTATTGAAAAGGGAAGTATCTATAAACAGAATGAATAATGTGTAGCCATAATATATTCTCTGTTTATTTTTACATCAGATGTTTGGAATGTTGGCACTATTAAGAAACTAATTTAATTTTGACTCCCTTTTGAACCTGTGATGTTATAATGCAAGCCCCCCAAATGAGCCATTTTCCTAGTGATGAAAAATGGGTGTTGGTGCCATAATTATACCAATGTTGTTTTTGATAAGTCTCTTTTAATTAACAGAATATTTGAAGTTTGCTGGCATTTTTTTTAATTTTATAAAAAAGCCAGTAATAATAATTGAAAGATACCCATTTGAAATTGGCCACCTAGTCTACTTCTTAAAGCTTTTCATCTTAGGATTGATTTGCACATCTCAACCAATTACAGAGGTGGGCAGATACTATTATACCCATTTTGCAGATGAGGAAATTGCAACTGGGTGCTTTGGAGACTTGCCTAAGCAAGTGAGAATGACTCCCACACCAAGAGTCTTGAAGACATCCCCACTTACCAGTAATCCCAGTGATTCAGTTCCCGTAACACAGGCTTTTTAAACCTTGGCACTGTTGACACTTGGGGTCAGAGAATTCTTGGTTGTGAGGGTCTGTCCTGTGCATTGTAAGATATTCAGTAGCATCCCTTGAGTCTACCCAGTGGGTACTAGTTGTGATAACCAAAAATATTTTCAGAAATTGCCAAACATTCCCTGGTGGTCAAAATCATCTCTGGCTGAGAGGCATTGCCATAATAGGTTCAGAGTACCTGGCAAGTGGCCTCTTCTGTTTACATGGCTTTCCCTTTACTGGCTATGTGCTAACGGGGGCCTCAGTTTCTTTAACACATTGCAAAAAAAAACTATGGTGAATTTGCCTTTTACTATGGCCTGACAGCATGATCAAATAGCAGTTTTCCTCTTACTGACAGAGGTGAGAAGACAAGCTACCTGAAGACAGGAGACACATTTGTTTCCTTTAATAAATCTTTGTTCAGTGAACGGAAATGTGGATTGCTGTTGCCAACCATGGGACAAGCAGGTTACAGACTTTACATGCATTATGCAATTTCACTCTCCAACCTCCTATCTATTAGATATTATTAATAAAAGGCCCATTTCTAAAAGGCAGAGCACAGAGGATTTTTAGGGCAGTGAAAATGATCTGTATGATACTATTCACAGGATGGTGGATGCATGTGATTACACATCTGTCCAAACCCGCAGGACACCAAGAGTGAACCCTAATATAAACAATGGGCTTTGGGTGATAGTGATGTGTCAGTGCAGGCACATTCATGTAACAAAGGCCCCTCTCTGGTGGAGGATGTTGATAAGGGAGGAATCTATGCATACGTGAGGGGAAGGGGTATATGGAAGGTCTCTGTATCTTTCTCTCAGTTTTGCCATGAGCCTAAAACTGCTCTGAAAAAAAAATAAACTGTTAAAAATAAGTGTTACAAAGGCCCGTTTAACAGATGAGGGGAAGTTTAGAGAGATTAGGTGATTACTATAACAACAGTGATAGTGAACCAGCTGTTATTTGGGACCCAGATCAATCTGATTAGAGATCCTATATATTTTCTTTTATGCCAGTACTGTTCAAATTATGGGTTTCATAAAATATTAGTAGATTGTGAAATAAAGTTGGTGGGACAAGCTAGCATTTTTCTTTACAATGACATAGAATGATGGGAAAAGTTGGAAAATATCAAGGAAAATCACATGTAATAAGATTCAGGTGTTGTTTGACGAAACTTTCGTTTCACTGTGTGCAGATGCGTGTGTGCGTGTGTGTGTGTGTGTGTGTGTGTGTGTGTGTGTGTTAATGATTATTAAAGCAAAATATACATTTTCCCTGGGGGGCAGAAATATTTGAAAGACACTGCCATACCACCTATTGGTATTCTCAAGTTAACTCTTTTTTTCTAAATTGGAAGTTTGTTCTTCCTCTAGGCCAACCTAGTTATCTATCACTCTGTCTATCTTGTCTGCCTGTGCTGGTATCAGACCTGGGGGAAGTTGAGGAATAGCCTGAAAAAAGAGGATGCCATGAGTCCGTAACAGGTTCCAGGAATTGGAAACGCTGGTATTGTAACACATACCCATTTGGAGTTGCTACTGGAGGGTTACTGGGATTCCGGCGTCCTAAACTTACACGGTTGTGACTTAGGTTTTAAAGGAAGCATTTCCCTTCCACCTTAGTCTCCAGTCTTATTGCCCCAAGATAACCACAATCAGTAATCTACCGCCAAACCTTAACAGGGAGTCAAATGGCAAAGGAGATAGATACATGGCTTGCGGAGCACCAGCACCAGCACTGAAGCAGAACGAGTGGGTTTCCAGCTGAGAGACAATTGCTTCAATACTTGGCGCTATTCCTTGTACATTCTTCTAAGGTACCTCGGTATTTTTTTCATTTGCTTTTTTGTTTGTTTATTTTAATATAATTCTTTACACTGTTCCCTTCTTGCCTATTTCTGTTATTTTGAAGATCTTTCTGTATCAACATACCCAAATCTACTTCCTTTCTTTGTTGCATTTTGTTCCACTCTGGATAAACAGCTCTATAAGTGAGCATTTAGCAGCAGCAACCTGTCCTCTCCTCCTCCTCCTCCTCCTCCTCCACCTCCTCCTCTTCCTCCTCCTTCTTCTTTTTCACACCCTCCAGCACTCTTTCCCCCTCTCTTTCTACACTACCATGCTCTTATATACATGAAAGTATATCGAATAAAAATTTAGAGAAGATTGGTGGAACTAAGGGCACAGGTTTTAATTTTCATAGACATTGCTAAATTACCCTTCCAAAAGATCATAACAATTTATATTTACTCTGAATGTTTGACTATATATTTTTCCCATGGCCACATCAAGATGGCATAAAAATGCACTTAAGAATGTATTCCCCATTTTTAAGGTAGGAAATCATATCTCATTGTTTTTGTTTGTGTGTTGAAATTATGTATAAGATTCAACATCATTTCATTCATTGTAAATCTTTGAACTTTTTTACTATTTAAGTCCTTGCTCACTTTTTCTACTCACATGATAGGTTTCTTGTTGATTTATAAAACCTCCTTACAAGTTGAGACCTTGGTAATCTGCATTACAAGTATTTCTCTGCTATCATCCGTCTGCTGACTTTTGTTCTTTAGATACAAACACTTTTCTTGATTAGAAAATTTATACTTTTCTCACTACCAATTATATTACAAATACCAATATTCTCTTCTAGAATTTTATTTTTATTGACATTAAAGCATAATTTAATGTGCAATTTATATTGGGATAAAGAGCAAGAAAGGGATCCAACCTGACATTATTTTAAGAATGCCGAACCAGTTTTCCCTGTACTTTTAAATTAAATAATCCAACTTTTTTTATTGATTTCAAATGCCACCTTTGATATGCATTCAATTCCCATTTGCATTTTACATAATTTCTGGGCTCTATTACATTCTATTGGTCAGAAAATGTTATTGTCAGAATGTCATTTTAAAACATAAGTTAGTTATTATGGTTGTTCTTGCATGCTGATTTGAATTGAAAAACAAATGGAAAGTTTTAGAAGTTGGGAAGAGTCTCCTCTAATGGACTTTTTCAGAAGTGATCTTTTAAAATTTACCTTCTGTAGAAATTTAGGGACCTTTCACTTACTGCTTTGTAGTTTTCTCTTTGTGTATAATAACATTGTCTCTGTCTAGCTGGGTTGTTAGATGGTTTGCATCATCTTCATTTGTTGCCTTAATAAACATTTTTTTAGAGATGCCACTATATATATGCTGGTGATGCCACAGTGAACAGTTCCGACTGGGTCTTTGCAGTGATATTGTAGCAGGGAGAGAGAGACTCTGATTTTTTAAAATAACAGAATTCAGGTGTACCAAGGACTATGATAGAAATAACCAAAGCCAAAAGACAGAGAATAATTGAGATGGGGCCAGGCGAGATAAAGTGTCAGACAGTGAACTCTCTGAGGAGGTGACATCTCAGTTGATGTCTGAGGGCTGTGGAGCGAGCTGTCGTGGTCTTGTTCTTCCACGTGATGTCCAGGGCTGTGCTTGCCACATACTGTTTCTTGACACACATATTGTTTCTTGAGAGATATTTACTGAATGAATGAATCAATCAGTGATGGCCAGAGGTTCTGGCCTTGGCCGTGGGAAGCACTTTATGTTACCTTTAAACTTCTATTATGAGGATCTGTTTAGACAAGTTAAGTGGTAGGTTTTTACTTTGGGGAGGAAAGAGATTTTCCTTGGGTCTTTATTCATTACTTATTGCAAAAGTGATTTTGCAATGACTGATTTCAACATTTCTCCCTGGGCTTCTAAACCACCCTGTTCCTTAGCAAGCCAAGGCAAGTTTCCAAAACCAGGGTTTTCCCTTCAAGCCCGACCTCCCAATCTGCCATGAGGGAACTTTGCATATCCACACCTGTGTGAAGCACAGCACAGAAGCTGTGAGAGAAGGAAGTGAAAACAAGCCCAACAGATCCAGGTGATGGGTTTTCAGAATCTTGCCTCTCCCCGAATATTTCCTCTGGATCCTAAAATCTCATGCTTAGACATGGTCTCTGTTGCTTAATTTGCAGTGGATTATACATGAGCCCCATCTTGTGCTTCTCCAAAAACATTTCCACTGTATGATTTTCAAAGGAAAGAAATTCAAACTCACTTAAGAAATTTCCTATTCACTGATGACTTGAGTAACAAAATATACAATAAAAACTCAAAATGGATGAGATGATAAATAATGTTTGAGTATTCCACTGGTTTCTTCCTCTTCTGTTTTTTGGTGTTTTGAGTTTTTGTTGCTGTTGTTGTTGTTTTTAAGATTGAAAACCATTGGCTTTTTTTTTCTTTTGCTATAGTTTCTTTTTATGATTATTGATTTCTATTAGCATTAGAATTATAAATACTTGTTAAATTTTGCTCTTTGATCTGGCCTACTTGTCACTCAACAATCTTTTAAACTCTAGATTCTTTCTTTCATTTTGACATTTGCCATTGTCCTCCACCCTGAATGCCTCCCCGCTGTTCTCAAAAGCTGCCCAGAATCACTGAGAGAGTATATTGCAGTATCAAGTACCATGGCTTCAGGCTCTGCTGCAGCTGCCCACTTTTTGAAAGCTCCCTTTATTCTTTGCAACTGCACTTATCCAATTCAGACTAACAAATGTCAGCTCTTTTCCCCTTACCTTTCATGCAAAACCATACACACACACACACACACACACACACACACCCTGAAAGTGTAATAAATCCCTCCCCCTGCACAGCGTACGCTAATACACCTTGTAATTGCCTTTCTCAGTTGGTTTTAGTCTTTACCCTTTTATTCTTTCCTTTTGTACTCTGGCTTCTTCAGCTCTAGTATTTCCAGCCTTGAAATCCAAGTTGCAAATGCAGAAAATATGCCCACCCATTTAGGACATGCTGAATGCCTCCAATTGTAGAGGACAGCACCACATCTGGCGGTACTGCTCACTAAAAGTGCACGTTGCTCATTTCTTAAGAAAGTAGTGGGCCTTGGATTCAAGACTAATGATCTATGAGATTCAGAGCACATTGCAAGGCTTGGTGGTATACTATAGTGTTTGCATACATATAGTATATGTATAGCACAGCATATGTATAGTACAAATGGAATAGTATATAGCATATTTTTACACCAGCCACCATACTCACCCACATGGAGAAAGCTATTAATAGAAAGAGTTTGCCAACTCAGTGTATGATTCTCCACTGCTTCTCTGCTAGTCTGCTTGCCAGTTTTAAGTAAAAACAGTTTTTAGGGATAGCCATATTTTGCATATAGAATTAACATTTAAGGAGAGTGGCCTTGGGAAGGTTGATTAAAGTAAAAGTAAAGATTATCGTGTCTCTACTGAGCCGAATACATGAGCTGAAAGAGCTCTTCACTTCTCTGCAGGCCATTAGACAAGAATCAAGCCTTTCGTTACAAGCAAACTGTGGCATTATTCTGAAGTCATATTTGTTGTTTCATAGAGCAATTCAAAGGACCATTAAATTCTTACAGAGCTATGAGCACTAAGGCCCCCTTAAGAATGTGAATTGGTCTTTTCTCCAGACTTCAAGGAATCTAGGAGCTGGATAGGACTTTAGAGTCAGGATTAGAATAGGGAATTTGTAAAGGTCCTTTTTGAGCCAGTATTTCACAACTCTCCAACTTAAACCTTTGCTACTCAAAGAGTAGTCCATGGCACTGGGGCAGCAGAATCCCTGATATCACATGAGAGTTGGTTAGAAATGCAGCATCTCAGTCTCACCCCACCTGCATCAGGATTTGCCTTGTAACACATTCTCCGGGTAATATATGAGCACATGAGCATTTGGGAAGCTCTGATCTACCCTAATCCTTTCATTTTCCTGAATCATAAACTAATGCTCAAAGAAACAAAATGAGTTGCCCAAGGTCACTCAGTGAATTTGTAGTTAATGAGAACTAGGATCAAACTACATTAGTTGTCCATTCAGGATAACAGTCTCCTTTTTCCAGGTGTCTAGTTCCTCCATCACTTCTGATTCCTGGGATTGACCAATACCCCCTGCCCCACCAGCACCAGGTGAGCCCTCTGTTGATATTCCCCAAGTCACCTCCTCCATCAGGACTTTCTGCATTGGCAGAGATGTCTGTATGTACACTGTCCACCAACCACGTGTGCCTGCTGAGCTGCTGAAATGGGGCTAGTGGAACAGAAAGCTAGAGAGGGAGTGAGGTCTCCATCTCTAGGGTGTGTCACTCAGCTTTAACATGGAAAGAGGAGCTTAGGGCTACTGTTTGGATAGTTGTGCTTGGTGGTAGTGTATTACCTCCTGTTCTGTTAATATAAGATGCATCTGTAGTAGCTTTTAAGAAGACTGTGCTAGGAAAAAAAAATTCTTAAGTTGTCATTTATTTACTAGGGAAATGGGTAAAGAATCTTTAGGGTCATGTGTGAAGCTAACAGTTCTTTTGATAGGGTATAAACATGTCAGTAACTTGCTATTTCTTAGGCAAATATCACACCCCTGTTCTTCTGTTTGTTCTGAGAATTTTACAGGAAAAAAAAATAGTTTCTTACTCCTTATGACTCACCTGGGTATGAATGAATGAAGGTTTAAACTGTCTGGCTTTAAAAAAAACATTTCAAAATGTTTCAGAAAGAATCACATAGACCATCTAGCCATCATCTTGTTGTGTTGATTATTTCTCCATCGCTGCCTATTTTCATGCACCTCTGCAAAATGGTTTTGTAGCTCCTCCTATCCAGAACTGAAATCTACATTCCCACTTATAAATTGACCTTATGATTTGCTTTGTAAATGTAAATGCAGTAAAGCAACACATACCAGTTCTGAACCTAGGTTCACAAGGCTTTGTGTGGTCCCATTGTTTTAGAGAATCTGCCACAGACATATGAGTAAGCCTGCACTAACCTGCTGAAAGATAAGAAACCCCAGAAATTGGAGAGAGGCCCTGGGCCCATTCTACCTGTCTCAGCTGAGTCCCACATAGACCAGCCATCCTCCAGCCACACACCAGCAGACTGCAGGCATGTGAGCAAACCTGTCAAGATCAACCAAGTCCAGCCCATACCAGCTGAATTGTCCAGCCTACTCGCTGACTTAACAAAAATGGCAAATGGTGGTGGCTTTAAGAAACCAAGTTGGGGGTAATTTATTACAATATTATTATGATAATGGACAACTGTTATACCAATGTCATCATATTTTAACATTTTCGATGTTATTTAAGATTTGTGAAGGGAAAAATGGGTTTTGAGGCCATCAGATTAAGTTCCTTGGGATTAGAGTCTATTCAAGATAGAGGAGACATTAGAATTAGTCCTCAACTAGAGACAGAGTTTTACGGCTTTGGAAATAAAGGCTGAAAGAAGGGAAATAAAAAACATGGCATCAGACAGCCAGTTAGAGCAGCACAGGACACAGGTCTCCGGTCTCCAAAGTCTTTGCAAATCCGCAGTCTGTTCTTTCATGAACATGCTCTGAGTTTTGCTTGTCTGCCAACCAGCAAGTCTTTGAAAACATAGCTTTAAAAAAGGAGATTACAGTTACAGAGACCAATGCTTCCGACTTTATAATCTGATTCTTTGGTTTCTAAAGGCCCTCTTGATTCTTTGTTAAAGGAAATCCGTACTTTGCCATTTTCCTTTTATGAAAAGATCAGTGGGTAGGCTTTACCATCACCATAGCACTGCTTACTCAATCAACCACTATGTCTCTTTGTAATTTACCAAAGATTTGGATGTTGTAATAAAAATGCCTTTTTATTATACATTTTCTTCTCACCATTGAGTGAATTTCTTTACTGGTGTGTAGCCACTTCCCTGGCAAGTTACTAACTCAGCTTGTTTGCTTGTTTATATATACTTTTTAAGCTCTGGTGGTCATTCTTTATATCTCAAAGTTTATAACATATTTTCATGTAAATTATCTAATTCAAATTTCCCAATGACACATTTCCACCCCCAAGAGAAAACTGAGGTTTAAAGCAGTTGTGTGGTGTGCACCAGGTCATGTGAACTGGAGAGAGAAGGGCTATGCCAACTTCCAGACTTCTCTTCAGTAGTCTGATTTCTATTGATGATGTCACTTTGCCAATTTATAATCTGCACCTGTTGGATTTGTCTAGGAGCCAGTCATGTCCAATTTTCCCCTTCTTACTGACATGCCCCGGTCCAAATCCCCTTCCTAAGGAAGTAGCCCTGGGCTTTTCTTGGCAGAGGGGTCTTCCATTAGGGGTGATCTCATGTCCAGGGCCCTTTCCTTTGTTCCACAATGGGCTGGGATTTAAACTGGAAAATGGGGAGACGGGGAGGAATCTGTGAGTGTGAAGAAAGTGAAAGGAAAATCTAGAGGGAGATAATGGCCAACTTATTATGGTTTTACTTCCTTGGGGCTTTCTGTTTTCAGTTTCAGTTCATTCAAACTCTAAGAGGATTTGAGTCCACCTCATTCAATCACCTTTCCTCGGCGTGGCATTTCAATTGTTTTTTAAGCCGTGGTGCCATTTCATGAGCAAAATCAATACATTAAGTGAATCGCAATCAAATGCTGTTATCATCATTTCAGAAGGGAGAAATTTATAGCTCTGAAGGGAAGTTAAGTGACTTGCTCAAGGTCATACAACAAGGTGATAAAACTTAAACTTGGTCCTCCCTCTTCCAAGTCCTAAGATCTCTGGAGTTTTAGAAAAATGGTATTGAACATTTTTAGTAGGCTACACACAGTATGTCTCTTTTGATCCCCTTTATTACAAAATATGCAGCAATCCCATCAGGGAGTATGTCAGAAGAGAATCTGAGGAAGTCTCACAGAACTGCTCAAAAATTCCTTGCTGCCAACAGTTTGTTGATGTTTCCAGGCAGGATACATATCGTTTCACATTCTATATACCACATTGGTTTTTTGCCTTCTTGAAGGCTATCCAATGACATTCAGTACTTGAGTTGAGAATCACAATTCCATTGCTCAGATTTTATATAACAATGTCAAAGTCCCTATTGCTATATCTCCAAAGAAAACTCAGAGGCTTCATGTAAATTACACAGTTAACTACCTGCGCTGATAGTGTGGAATGCCTAATATGAGTAGGTATATTGGCGGTATTTCATACTTATGAAATCCTCTATGAGGTGCCAAATAGGCTGATATATGGTCCTTTGAAGCCTGGGCAGTCAATGTGTGTTTTTGACAAGGAGGAAGAGGAGAAAGCCTCGAGATTGTGCCTTGCAGACCTCGGACCAGAGGGAGAGTTGTTTCTCAAAGGTCTCAACTGCTATAGTCTGACATCCATCACCTTCTTTGCACCAAGACTGCTTTCAGACAATGACTGATCGTGGTAGGAATACTGAGGCAGGCCCATTTCTGGGAAGTGCGGGACTCCTCTGACAGCCCACTTTGGCTCAGGGTTCTCTAACGACCTTGCCAAACTTTCCTTAGACTGCACAGTGGTCGTGGGATATTTCCACTCAACCTTCCTTCCTTCCCTCTCTCTTTCATAGTAAGGTTCAGACTTGTCTCATGGTCTGACAGTTCTCCCAACCTTTCCTGACTCTCTCCCTTCTTCTTGGTATCTACTTTTTGAAGGACTTGGACCAGAAGGCAAGTGAGCTTTACTATGTTTAAGTCAGCAGCTGCTATGTGTATAACATGTACTTGTCTGTAACTTTGTTGCTAAAAATGAATTTTAAAAATTATTGCATGTGATGGTTCCAGTTCCAGACTTTGGTCAGATACCAATAAGGGCCTACTTTTCCCATACTTATCCCTAGATTATAAAAAATCCAAGATGAGCCTAGGCATAGCTTCTGACCTAGACTGACTGATACACCTGACCTGTGCAGTACAGGCAGTGGGCAAGATAGGACAGTGGGAGATGTGGCCCACTAAAGCATCTTATCCAGAAGGCTTTTGTATCACAGAAGTCTCTTTCTATACCTAGGGCCTCAAGGAATCAGAACTGGCAGAAACAGACAGTTCTAAATCCAGGGCCCTGAGTAAAAATTTAGGAAGGAATGCCTCACCCACACCCAGAGGACAAAACTTCCTCCCCCTATCTGCTGGTCTCAGCCTCTGATCTGCATTGAACAGGGAGGGAGCAGAGAAATGGTTTCTCTTTTCTTTTCACTGTTGTTGCCAAGGTGGAAATTGTTTCCAATTGCCTTCCAGCAAGAACATTGTCTGTAACTCATTTCACTTAAGCCCAGTGCACCCCAAACCTTGGTTAAGCAGCCTTGTAAATGGCAGAACATTAATTCCTGAAGCTTTTAGTCCTTATTTGTTTTAAGCCAATGAAAAAAGCAGCACAGTTGGACTTTTCTACTTTTCAAATAATTTATTTGTATTTTGCCTGGTTCTACCCGATCAGTTTCCCTCAGATTAGATTGGACCAAAGTTATGTTGTGGGCATGAGCGTTGTTTCCAAGCTTTAATAAGCACATTAAACTTCTGAGGATCTCGTTGAAATAGAGATTCTAGTTCAGTAGGTCACTGGTTAGGGCCTGAGATCTTGCATTTCTAACGAACTGGGGAGGGACTAAATTGATGCTGTTGGTCTGAGGCCCTGAAGCCGGGCTTCTCAAACTTTAGCATGCTTCAGAATTGCTTGGAAAGGTTGTTAAATCACAGGTTCCTGAGCCCCACACCAGGTATCTTGATTCAGTTAGCTCTGGGGGTGGGACCCCATATTTTGCATTTCTATTAAAGCACTCAGGTGATTCCAATGCATCTACTCCCTGGACCATACTTGGAATAGCAAGAGTTTAGGGAACGTATCTAACAGAGGTCCATTGGTGAACTGATGAAAAAAAGTCTCATAAACCCTCATTCTTTCTGCTATCTGATTATTTGATTTCCATGGAAAAGTGGGTTTTGAAAACCTGCTGAGTATTTTTGCTTGGGGAAGATTCATTCTACTTTCAAATTAACCTTTTAATGTAAGCTGGGAAGAAAATGAGACTCGCAGAAGAAGGTAAATAGTACAGGTTTTAAATCAGAGAACGCTGACTCACCATAGTCCTTCTATGAACCTCCACATTTTAACCTTTGTCATCATAAAGAAGACTCTCGCAACAATACCTAAATTCCATAAATTGTGTTTTTACCTCTGCTTTGGGTCTGCCTGCAAGGCTGCTAGGACACAAACATGGAACTCCGAGAATAGTGAAATTTTCCTGGTACCAGGCCAATGGAAATCTGTAGAAACTACATGTGAAACACCGGATGACTGTACCCCTCGACACAGTACAATAGCTCCATGTCCTCCACATTTCCTGCATGTGAGGGGCTGTGATTAGTCCATTAAACACAGTCTCAAGCAATTCTTATGCCAACCCAATAAGCAGATGCGAAAGCTGAGGCTGAGAACAACGTGGTCACAGGCTTATTTGTCTAAAACCTGTGTTTTAGACCTTTGCTACTGAAAGTGTGGCTGGTGGACCAGCAGCATCAGCATCACCTAGGAGCTAGTTAGAAATATTGACTCTCAGGCTCCACCTCAACCTACTTTATCAGAGTCTGACTTCAACAAGATCCCAGGTGATTCCTGTGTATTTTAGAGCACTGCTTGTGCCCACTCTGACACATTGCCTCTTTACCAAGAAAGGATTTCTGCAGAGTCATTTTCTTTATTGGAAATACTTTAGCTCAGATCCAGTGAGACATCAAAGGCAGTCATTTTCATCACTGGCAAAGGGATGGTTTGATTGCTTTGGGAGGAGGACTGTTTGGCAGGACATCAGAGTTCAGGGGGAGCTGCATGTGCTGACACAGGCAATTCCTGGCTTTTTTGGGCTGGACTTGGGAACTGATGTGGAGCCATCATCTAGACATAAATTAGATCATACAGCAGGGTTTGCTTGCCTAGAGCCTGTATTTGCTAAGAGATGGTTCGACATCTCCTGCAAGAGTCTTCAAGATGGTAGAGTTAGATCAAGAAAGAGAAGAATCATATCTCTCTTTGGGAACACCACAGATTTAAGAGAGGTTTCTTTCCTAGGAAGAAGAGAAAATATGTGGCAGAGAAATTCTGTATCTGATTGAAGTAGGCACCCATTTTGGGAGAAATATATAAAACAGGACAACCTCCTTATATTTAGTGATTGAAACAACAGTCATTATTATTTTTCACAAATCTTATGCTAATCCGGCCAGGCTCAATCAACCCTGATAAGGATCTCTCATGAGTCTCCTTTCAGATCACCAGGATGGTCTCAGTTGGTCCATCGAGCTCAGAGAGATTCCAATAAAATGAATGTAGACACACACAATGTCCTGAGGCTTAAGCTGACCTAAGATACAGTTACATCTGCTGCATTTTACTGGCCAAAGCAAATCCAAAGACAAGGCCACATTTAAGGGCTGGGAAAATACACTCTACTTCACAATTTTACTTAGAACTCAGCTCTTCTCTTTCAAGTCCGGACTGGAGGAGCAGCAAGGTTACATAGCCAAAGGGCATGGAAGCAGGGAGGGTGGAGAACTGGGGCTATTTGTGCATTCTGCTGCATTTCTACTAACTGCCTTGCCTAGGGTCTTTTTTTGAAACAGTTATTAGTACACTGGATCTCACTCCAAAATTCTATTTTGTTGTTCATGGGCTGACTGCTTCTCCTGGCTAGATCTACTTGGGGACCACTGCATGAATTTAGTGGCTCTCATTGACTGCCTGAGAAATGCAAGCCATCAAATTCAGTAGTGACAGGTGGAAAAAGGAAGTTAAGAGAGCACATAGTTTTCATCTGAATTAAAATCTCAAGGAGACACCAATACACTCCTCAAATGTGCTAAATGAAAAAGTCAGACAATTGCCATGTATTGCCAAGGATGTAGAATAGTTGGAACTCTCATATACTGCTGGCGGGAAGGTGGATTGATACAACTTTGGATAACTGTTTGGCATTATTCAATATAGCTGATGATATGTATACCCTACAACCCATATATCCTTCTCTTAGGTATAGAGCTAGATATTAAACAAGTTCACCAAGAATGTTCATAGTTTATAATAGTGACAACAGGAAATACCCCATGTGTTTATCTACCACAGAATAGGTAAATATATTACTGTATAGTCTTGCAACAGCGTACGCCACAGTATCAAAGAAATCAAAGATTTCCAACTCTTCATAATAATATGATAGGTTTCACAAACCAAAGGTGGAGCAAAAGAAGTCAAAAGAAGACATGCTATATGATTGCATTTATTTAAGTTCACAAACAGGCAAAACGAATCCATGGTATGGGAAGCAGGTATAGTGGCTTTCTGTGGGAAGTGAGTGTCAGGGAGGGAACAAAGAGGGCTTCTGGGGTACTGCTGATAGTCAGTTTCTTGACCTGGGGGCTGCTTATATGAAGTGTTTACGAAGTAAAAATTTCAGCACTGTACAGGTAAAACTAGCACACTTTTTGGTGTGAATTGTACTCTTCAATAAAACGGTTTTAAGAAAAGGGGATAGAGAAGAGCTCTGGAATGAGATGAACCTGAGTCCAAACCCAGCTCTGCTCTGTGACCTTGAACAACATTTTCGACTTCTCTGAGCCCCATTTTGCCATCTGCACAATGGTGATAATCTAATATTATAATGGCCTTTATGAGGATTAAATTTTAAGATGTGTGTAAAGCTCTCTGTGCCCAATAAATCTTAGTTCCTCCTCCTCCTTGCTGTGGAAAATGGCTAAAATTACATTTTCTATCCCAGATGTGCACAGTACAATGTTTTCATTATAATATTGCATAAAATCACGTTCTCAATTTTACTTCTAAAAAAAAATGCTTCCTGAATGCTTCCTGTTTTATTACTTACAAGTGTGAATATTCTGAGTTCTGGGTGTTAAATGGATTATAACTTCATATGTCATTTATGGTGCTTAGTTTTCCCTTTTGGTTTCGATGGTTATTTTGCTGTTACTGCATGTTTAAATTTTAGGTAATTATTAACAGTCCTTTGCAGTAATGAATTCCTAAAGTTATTACTTTAATGAATAAATCAAAGAGTACAAAAACTTACTCTGTCCAATTTAAGGACTTAGAGCCATTCATCCTTCAGCCTCGGGCTGCTTCAAAATGATCCTGAGGCATAAATGAGTGAATCAGGCAAGAACAGTCCATCCTGCCTTCTGATTGTCTGTGCCAGAAGCCGGGGCACAGCCCCTGTGGGTGGCATGAGGCAGAAGGAAATCCCGGCTCCAGCTTCCTCTTGTTCCTAAGCCCTTTGGGGCCACCTCAGTAGAAAGTGGAGGAGAGAGAGAGGTTTGGAGTTGACTTCAGAGATGCTGGGAAAGTTGGCTGTTCCCCAAAATCGTTCTCTGCTGCAATACTTACATGTACATGGACACACACACACATATACATGAAACTCCTGTCTAAAATCCCATGTTGCTAAGTATTGGTTGTTGTCACCCAGCCAATAATAAGACCTTCATGAAGCCACAGCTTTGATGGGAGGAAAAATATTCAAGGGGCTCAATCAGATGAGGAGGCTGATTTCATCTATTTCACAATTTTACTTACACCTCAGCCCTCCTCTTTCATATCCTGACTGAAAGGAGAATCAAGACTCTTTTCGGGAAAGGCTAAGATAGACAATAAGAATAACTATGGCAATAAAGCCCTGCATATATGCCAAGGTATGTGTTGCAGATTTTATGAATATTAAGTCTGTATTTTTTGCAACAGCCCTATGAGGGAAGCAGTATTCTTATCCTCATTTTATAGGCAAGGAAACTGAGCCTCAGACAGGAAGACTAATAATTCAAACTCAAGTCTCTAGATTCTAATCAGGGACTTTTTTTGTTATACATCTTATCCAAGTCCATTATAAAAAAGTATTACTATGGCTATACACTGAATATTTTGATAGTTATAAAGAAGGAAGACTGGGAAAGAAAAAAAACATACGTAATAGACCTAGGGTTTGGTAAATCATGGAATAAGGTGGAGCAGTGCTACACTGAGATGATGTAAGGTTTAAGGCTTGAGTTCTGGAAACTGATTCATAGATAAAAGGAAGTTAGAAAGGAACTAATTGGAAGGGATTGAGGATTTAGAGAAAATGCGTGAACGCCAGGTGATGGAAGCCATCAAACTTATTTTCTACAATTAGTGAGTTGATACGTGAGTGCCTACATGCCTTCATCTCTCACTCAGGTAACTGCCGAAATGGAAACATTGGATGTTATCTCTGAAGAAGAGAGAATGGAAAAGTAAAGAGAAAACGTCCAGGATTGAATCTGGGAAAATGCACTCGTTTAGCTGAAAGGCGGAATAGGAGGGTCTCAGAGACAGCAAATCAGAAATTACATGGTGTAATATTAAGAAGCTCAAAGAGTTAATTTTCAAGGATGCAGCTGATGGACAAGAAGAATAAGGATGGACAATTCCTGCTCATCAGGCCATTTGATGATTTTAGAGCATGTCATTGCTTAAGACAGATGCAGGGGGAGCCTGTAGAAGGCGGATTTCATGTTCTTAAATAGTGGTACTTCGTCAGACGGTGGATGCTGTGATTGTCGGCAGAGTCCGTTTGCAGCATGGAAATGACAAATGCTAGAATGAACCTTCAAATTTCCTTTGTGGTAGGAGTTCTTTGCAGCTAGCATTCTAGCAGCTGTGGTTCCCTGGTCTTCGGCAACAGAAAGAATGGTGAGGTTTCAGGTCAGGCTTGCTGGCTCCAAAGTTCAGGGGCCTGTAAAAACTGGGTACTGATTCTTTTCCAGGTACAGGATCAGCCCTGGGACAGATATTTGGCCTGATTATCTCTCTGCTGGGCTCCCAGATGCAGCTGACTTTACCCTAAGGGCTTTAGGAGAACATCATGGGAGAGAGAGAAGCCTTGATCACAGAAAAGTTAATAAGAAACTTTTCTAGCAGTGGGACTTCTTGCTCCACAGGAAATCTTCTGGTTATATATTCTTCTACATGTTAGCCCAGGTGGTCCCTGCAGGGAAGCCTTGGAGAAGGTTAAGGCCTGATGATTCTGTATCCCAAGACAAGCAGGTGAGGGTCAAGAATGAGCTAGCAAAGGGAACAGCTAGGGACTAACTTGGAAACTAGGATTCCACGAGGATAGATTTGAGCCACTGTCACTCAGAAGCCACAGTCCCGAAGTGGGTGCAGCAAAAAGAGGGGGGCTGAGAGGACGTTATTTATGCACCCTGCAGACTGTTGCCAAGGAGCATAATAGAGCCTTCTGTTGGAAAACAAGCTTCTTGCCTCTTTAAATGGAGTATTATCCAAAATGTGCTTTCTAACCACTTTGGGGAGGCCACTTAACTTTTGGAGCCTTAGTATATTTACGAAAGGGGAAGAAGGCATGGAACCAGATGACCTCTAAACTTCTTTTTAGCTTAAATTTCTACCCATCACTTGAGCAAAATAACAGAGGAACATGACTAATCCATTAGAGTTCCTAAAGCTCTCTGCCATGCTGCTGGGAGTCATTTAAAGAATAATTAATAAAATATTAACTTTAGTGGCATGTCCAGAGGACACTTAACATAAGATTATTTTCTCTATTAGGAAATTAAACACGATTCTTTGTGAAGTCTGCCTTAAGATAATTCTGGCTCTTCATTTTTTTTTTTTTTTAATCCTGAACAGATGAAATACTTCAGTGGGAAATGGTATTGATTTTCCAAAATAGAATAATCTGAGTATAGATGATAAACATATAGCTGAGTGCTAAAAAGAAAAAAAAATGAGATTTTGAAAAGAGGAGAGAACTTTCAAGTCAAAAAATGTTGAACCTCAGGGCCCAGGGCTGTGTCAGAATTCAGAGAGATTAATAAGTAACGATAGTTTTAATATTATTGAGTTCCCAGGAAGGATAGACCTGGAACTGATGGGTTCTCAGAAGGCTGTCATCTAGGTGAGTGGGAAACATGCGTGTGTGGGATGTTCCAGACCACAGATGGAGTCACTAAGAGGTGCCAAGACTATAAAGCCCTTGCTTATAAACCTGACTGCATTCTGGACTCCCATGGAGAGATTTAAAATATACTGATGCCTGGGTCCTGCCCCCAGCGAGTCTGATGTAATTGTCCTGGGGTGTGGCCTGGGCATCAGGGTTTTGCAAAACTTCCCAGGTGACTCTAACATGTACCCAAGGGTGAGAACAAGTGTGTGGAAGTCCGGGATCACTTCCAGCTGAAGAACTTGGCTTCCTGGACAGGGCCCCGTCCCTGCCCCTGAGGAGCTCTCTAATTGCTTTACTGTTTCTCTTCCCCTGCCTCGTAGCATTTGTTCTAATTAGAAAATTTTTGTCTTTCTTCCTTGAAAGTGAACTAACCACAACAAACAAAAGGAAGTAAGTGATTATTACATCCAGGCAGCAAATAAGCACTACCAATGATAGATATCTTAGTTTACACAAGCAGTTCGGTAAACAAATGCTACGCTAAAAGGTGAAAGAATGCCCTCCCCTCACCAGGAGAACAAAAGCTCATCCATATGTCATCGGCCTGTGGTCTGAGTGAGTCAACTTCATTTCTCCCAGAGCTCGTTGGTGTGTGATGGAAGCCACAAGAGGCCACATTCTATTCTAGCCTGTTTGTTTGAATGGTAAGGCTTCTGTAGCAAAATTATCTCACTCTAGCATAATAGACAAGTAGTCGGTAAACCATGGCTCCAAGGGCCAAATCCAGCCAGTTGCCTGTTTTGTAAATCAAGTTTTATTGGAACATAGCCATGTCCCATTCATTTACTGTCTATGGCTGCTTTCGCTCTACAACAGTTGAATCGTTGTGACATAGACTGGCCTGCAAAGTCTAAAATGTTTACTGTCTGGCCATTTACAAAAAAAATGGCTGCAAACCCCTGTCATATAGGGATTTCCACACTGTAGTGTTAATATGCGCTACTGTGCTAGATTAATTTCAAAAGTGTTGCCAGTTCTTCACCCCTCCCTATAGCCATCTCCTTTTCAAAGTGACCACGGCTACCCCAAGAGTGAAGCCCATTTCATCAGCCATTTGAATCTGAGCAGGCCTTGTGCGTTATTTTGACCTAGAATGCTGAGGAAGTGACACTGTACCCATCCTGGGCTGAGGCTTCAAGGGGCTCTGCAAGCTTCTGCTCGTTCTCTTAGAGCCCTGCCTCCGGGAATAAGCTCAGGCTAGCCCTCTGGATGATGGGAGACACATAGCCCCGTTTGCACAGTTGCCTCAGCCAAGAGCCAGGCAATCTCTAGAAGGAGAGTTGCCCTTCTAAACCACAGCTGATTACAACCAAAAGATCTAAACTGTGCATGAATGAGACTGATCACAACCAGAACAAGGGCCCAGCTGAGCTCAGCACATATAGCCAATCTGGAGATGAGTGGGCTAAATAAATGTTAGATGTCTTAACCCACTGTGTTTAGGAGTGGTTTGTTACATAGCAAAAGCCAACTGATTCACCTGTCATTAGGAATTAGGCCTACCAACTCTGGGGTAGGATTTCCTTCCACTTCCTTTTTTTTCTCAAAACCAGGATATCTGCCTTGTCTACAAGCTTCAATCTGAAAACAGAAAGAAAGAACAATCTTTCATTGCTGTTTCCCCGGCACAAACAGTGCCTGGCATTTAGTAAGTCTCAATATTTCTTCAACCAATGATCTATTCTTGCCTGTCATGACTGTAACATAATTTTTACCTACAAAGTAAGTACTCCCATGCCAAGGACTAAATTGGAGGCATTGATTTTTGAGCAAATGTAGACAGCAACAGCATAAGATTTTTAGTGGCCTGATGCTTTCGATGAAAGAATTATACAAAAATACCTGGTTATTCATCTATTTATGTGTTTGTAATTTTACTATCGTACTAAGAGAACATGTCCCACTATCACCAACTCTGGCCATGTCTTCACAAGTAAACAAAAAAAAAGCTCACTGTTTTTGTTTTGGAAATATTCACAGAAGAAGGTGACGTTTTCCTATTCTGTAGGGCCCACAACAAACGGCAGCCCAATATGTCAGCAGAATCCAGGATTTAGAAGGCCTGAAATCTACAAGCTCAGGAAGACACCTAATTAACAGAGATTAAAGTCCAAATATGACTCATACATCTATTGGAAATGTTGGGCTGTGTCAAACAGTATCCAATCTTGTTTTGCAAGGAGGTGAATGCTCTGCACATTGTGGGGGCTGGAGATTGGAATTCCACTTTGAAAAGAAACATGTAAGATACTCTGCTTCCCACCAAGAAGTGTAATGAGTAGGTTTTACTATGCTCCCCAGTCCCAAGTGATTGAACTGGCATCAGGGCCAAAAAATTGGAAATGTCTTAACATGCATTAATTGCTTAATGGTTGTGTTGTCTGCCTGAAAAGGGCGGGGTGGTATTTAGGTTGCTTAATGACTTTACATTTTCCCATGGCAGAATACTTGTGATTTGGTTATGCTATAATTAAAGAGTTACATAAACAAGGCCTTTGGAAAGGAACAAACTGGCTTCCTTGAAAGAGGGATTTTTGGTCAGCTGCAGATGGTGTGCTCAGGTACTCTCAGGAGGAGAAAACTGCCACCCCCAGCCCTACCCCTCTCTCTACTTTTTAGAAGTCAGCCTTGTTTTTAGGAATGACTTTTTGTGTGCTGAGCTGAGTATAGGCCATGAGGGTAGAGGAGTGGGCAGAAAGAAGATTTTTTAAAAAAATAAACAGCATGTTATTGTATGGCAACAATTTCAAAACAAGTTGAAATATAAATAACAAGGACAAGCACATTAAGTTTAGAAGAGCCTGGTGACCCTGAAGCCCAAAAGCCTAGTGATGAGAAACCCTGAGGGCAGAGTGGAATCCGTCTTGTAGAACCAGTTGATCGAATGTTTATTACTGTATAAGGAAGAACCTTTGAACTCATGTGGTTTGCTCTCATGTGTCCCAGAGACTATTTCCTCCAGGAGCATACATGTTAAATTTCTTAACCGTAGGTCTCTCGCAGGGGTCAAAAGAGTTCTTGGCAGTCAAGGGAGGTTTTGAGAAGGGAAGGTGGGCATTCTACCTCTCAAAGAAAGCACAGCAGTCAGGATAATTTAGAAAGAAACCCAGGCTTTGCCCATAGGTTTACACTGAATTAGAAGGACCTTTCTTTTTAGATTTCCTACCTCATTATCCTTGTTGATATACATTTATAAGGAAGGGAGAAACCAACAAGAGTAAGTGTTGACTTATTAACTATAGGTGGCTTGCATGGTACGTTTTCTTTTAACTTCCTAGATTTCAATCTTTTGCATGCCGTAATCTTTGCTACATTTGGCAATGAGTCATTCATCATATTCACTGATCCAAGTTTTCCACCAAGAATTCATAACCTATTCTCAAATAAAAACAGATATCAACAGCAAATTTGTTTTTCTTTAGATATTTGTCCCACTCAATCCTATGAGCCTTTCATTCACTAACTAGCTTAAGCCAGTAAACTGAATGAGCTGAAATCTGCTTGCTTTTCAATTAGCCTTACTGGCAATTCTTATAAGGCTGGAATGAGAGAATAGAACCAGGGAGAACTTCGCCCTAGAGGGTGCAGTAAATGGATGGCATTTCTGGTCCTATTCATGACTTCCCTGTATCCAAACCTTTTGCACTAAGACTCTGAAATTCTTCCTACCAAGAGACGGAGTTTGTTTCCCTCTGCTTGAATCTGGGCTGCCTTATGAATTGTTTTTGGCAATATAATGTGGCAGAAATAATGGGAAGCCTGTTCCAAACCTAGGCTTTAAGACACTTTCAGGATTTCTCTATCTCTCAAAGAAGCTTCCACAGCCACCACGTGAACCAGCTCAGGCCAGCCATTGGAGGATAAGAGGCACATGGAGGATATTTCAGTAGTCTCAGCTAGGACCAATGTAAACCAGTCTAGAGTTAGTGGATCCCCAAACACGTGAGGGAGCCAAGCCAAGGCCAGTGTAGCTGCCTCCTAACCCACAGCTGACCACAGATGCATGAGTGACCTCATCCAAGGCCAGCAGAACCACCTGATGACATGTAAGCTTAAAAGCAGTGTAAGATGCTTATTGTTCTGAGCCCGTAAGCTTTCAGGTGGTTAGTTATACATTAATACTTAACTGATATAAATATTTAAGGAACATATTATTTCTGAATCACCACAACATCCATGGAGGTAAGCAAGTAAAGACATTGGCGTTGTTATTACGTAAATGAAGATACCATAGGGGAACATTGGTCAGTAATGATATGTACTGGAAACCAATGAGACCTGAGATAGTTATTCTAGGATAGGGGGATTAAGTAGGAAAACCAATAGACATGGTGCCTGTCTTCAGGGATCTTAAACTCTACTGGAGATGACAGATATTTTAAATTATTGAAGCTGAATGAAAGAGAAAGAAAAGAGCAGCGGATTTCCATCCTAGTGGTACATTAGAATCATCTGGGGGAGATTTTAAACTACACCAATGTTAGGTGCCATCACAAATGAATTAAATCAGAATCGGTGTAGGTAGTATCTGGTCATCAATCTTTTTGAATACTGTACAGATGATAGTAATGTGCTGCCCAGGTTGAGAATTGCTGGTCTGCAGCCCTTTTAAAAGAGCAATCTGTAGACCAGCAGCATCAGTAGCCTCTAGGAGCTTGTTAGAAAATGAAAATCTCAGGTCTCACCCCAGAACTGCTGAACCAGAACCCAGAGATGGGCCTGTGAGAGTGGTATCCTATATTCTAACAAATTCTCTGTGATTCTTATACAAGATAAAGGTTAAGAAGGGCCACACTACAGTGTTGGGGCAGCAAAATTGACATCAACTATGAATTACTTGATACAACCACATACACAAGCACACACACAACTACTATAAGTAAATTGTCAGGACTGTTTTCTGGATTTCCTAGACCAGGTTCTACATGTTGGCCAATTGTCTTATTTTGCTCACAATTTCAGGGATTTGGCTCAGATATGCCTGAGTGATATTGTAAAGCTGGCTCAATCCTATGCACTAATCATTCTGGGGCTGGAGAAAGGGCCATAAATATTCCTAAAGGTCAGAAAATAATTTTTATTCCATGATAATCAAAAGGCAGGAGGAATACAGATCATTTAGTGCCTTCCTCACATTTTCTTCAAATGTTACATTTTCACCACCTTTTAAAATGTATAATCAGTTCTCCTTAAGTACTCTTGATCAGCCGTTCCAGCTCTATTTGTTCCCCAACGCACTGGTTGTCTTCCAATTGCAATGCAGTTTGCATATTTATTTTATTTTCTATGATCTTTCCATCCCTCCATTAGAGCGTAAGCTCCGGGAAGGCAGGGTCTTTGTCAGATTTGTTCCCTAATTTATCCCAAGTATCTAGAATGACGCCTGGCACTCAGTAGGTGCTCAATAAATATCTGTTTAATTGAATTATATTGTGTATGTTGGCTATCGTCCTAGTCAGTTGTGTGTGGCTATAACAGAATATCTCAGACTGGGTAATTTATAGTGAACAGAAATTTATTTCCTCACAGTTCTGGACGCTGGGAAGTCCAAGATCAAGGCATTTTCAGGTTTGGTGGCCAGTCAGGGCCTGGTCTCTGCTTCCAATAAGGCACCTTGAATGCTGTGAACTCTGGAGGGGAGGAACACTATTCTTTACATGGCAAAAGAGGGGAGGAGGAAAAGACGACAAGGAAGACCTCCCTCTTCCACCTAGAGCCCTTCTGTAAAGTCTCATAGGATCATCCATGAAGACTTTGTCCTCATGACTTAACTACCTCTGAAAGGCCCCACCTTTCAATACTATCCCAGTGGGGATTAGGTTTTATCCTATGAATTTTGGAGGAGACACAAACATTTAAGCCACAACAACTATTTTCTTGAAGGTGATAATTCTACCTTTTTTTTTTTTTTAAGAAACTCTTCTTCATGCATTTACTTTATGCCTCCAAATTCTCCTAGCTTTTCTTTATCTCCAGAGCATTGAAACACAAAGGAACTGAGACAGAAAAATGAGGCATTTGTTATCTCTTCTCTGTAGTAGGTGTTTTTAAACTTTTAACTAAATGTTAAATAATTAAAAGAGTATATACCCTAGCATACAACTCAATGAATTTTCACATTCTGAATACACCCATGTAGCTTGCTGCCAGACATTGCCTATTTCCAAAAGTACCCCTGGGCCACCTCCAAGGGTGAACACTGTCTTGAATGCTACAACCTATGATCATTATTGTCTGATTTAGGCCTTTTCATACATGGAATCATATGTTTTGTGCTCTTTTGTGTCTGGTTTCTTTCACTCCACATTGTGTTAGTGTGAGTTATCCATACTACTGTGTGAAGTGATAGTCTGTCCACCCTGATTGTCTATAACATTCCATTGTGTGACTGTGCTGCCGTTAATTTAACCATGCTACTGTGGACGAGCTTCCTTCTCTGTGTTTTACATTTCAAGCATGTTGGTTGGAACTCTCCTGACTCTTGGAGACAGAGGTTGATTAATCTCAAAACCCAGATTAAATAACATGATCAAGGCCAGCTCTGTCCTCACGGTCTCTGTTCCCCATAACAATCTGTGCTCCCTGTCCTCCCTTACCACACTGGCTTGCTGCAGAATCCACTTCTTGCCAGGTTCCTGAGGAAGTGCAGCCACACCTAGCATTGTGATACTGTGGCAGTTTTATCAATAATGTGAGAGGATTTCTCAGAGGAGAAGTCATTGTTTACCTCACAGTCACACACACACACGCACACACACACACACACGCACACACACGCACACTCACAGAGGAGTCTCTGTCCAATTGTTGTTTTCCCTTAGGGGAAATCCCATATATCCCCATATACACCTTTATGGAAATCTTCATACTGACTCCAGAACCTTCTGGTGAATCCAAGTACCCTGAGGAGAATCTCTCTCCCTCTCATGCTCCCTTTCTCTCTCACACACTCTTTTCCCTTTTGCCTGTTTTCCTTAAGAAGAGAGGCTCCTGGAATACTGTAGAAGAACATCCTCTACTGTGTTATGAGATATCTTGAACTTATTATTTTTTATGTATTTGGGTAACTGTATTTCAATATGCTGCCCCTGATTCTGGGCAGGCAGCATGGAAGGAGCAGACACTACAAGGAAAAGCACAGAGACACATTCACATGAAGACATCTTTAATATGCCATGAACCTAGTGGATGAATCCTTTTACAGAATAATGTTTTTAATGTACAGTCAGCCTTCTGTATCTATGGGTTTCATATTCATGAGTTCAACCAATCACACATTGAAAATATCAGGAAAAAAATTGCATCTGCACTGAACATATACAGGTTTTTTTTTCTTGTCATTATTCCCTAAACAATATAGTACAACTATTTACATAGCGTTTATGTTGTATTAGGTATTATAAGTAATCTAGTGATGATCTAAAGTATGCAGAGGGTGTGTATAGGTCACATGCAAGTATTATGCCATTTTGTATCAAGAACTTGAGCATCCTCAGATTTTGGTATCCAAGGGAGGCCCTGAAATGAATCCCCCATAGGTACTAAGGAATGGTTGTATAAAGTAATATAGATAAGGTTATAAAGAAAACCAATGATATTGGAATATATTTACCCAAATACATAAAAATAATGCATTTGAGATAAAGTTATTGTGGTGGTTAATTTTATGTGTCAAATTGATTGGGGCTTAGGGATGCTAAAATTGCTGGTGAAACATTATTTCTGGGTGTTTCTATGAGGGTGTTTTCAGAAGAGATTAGCATTTGAATTGCAACACAGAGTAAAGAAGGTCCCATCCACAGATGGCCCAAATAGGAAAAAATACAAAAAAGTAGAGGAAGGATGAATTTGCTCTATCTTCTTGAGCTGGGACATCACCTTCCTCTGCCCTTGAACATCAGCACTCCTGGTTGTTAGGCCTTCAGACTCAGATCAGTTAGCCCCCTGGTTCTCAGGCCTTTGGGCTTGAATTGGAACTACACCATTGACTTTCCGGGGCCTCCAGCTTTCAGATGGCATGTTGTGGGACTTCTCAGCCTCCACAACACATGAGACAATTCCCCATAAAAACTATTTTTCTGTATCTCTATATACACCCTATTAGTTCTGTTTCTCTGGAGAACCCCTACTGATATAGTCATGTATGAGCTTCTTTATCAGCATCTAAGATAACAGAACAAACCACTAGATCTAATTCATTCGTAATTTCAAAGTGGTGATTAGTATGAAGGATATTTGGACAGATTTGTAACAACAGTGATATGACAATAAGATATCTGTGATTTCTACTTCTGACAATCATGAATACTATAAACCCTGCTTTTGTTTGTCACATTCCAAGAAAAACAATGAATTTTAGTTAGAAATTGCTGAAAATAAGAGTATAGATTTTTGTCTTATCCACAGTCATGGTGAATCATTTTATGAATCATTTTGTATGTATGCTCTGTTATTAATTTCTTGATTAATTCTACTCTTGTTAGAAAATATTCTTCAATTTATATGCTTTGGACATAAATTGTTTTATGCCTTAGGATATAATCAATCTGTGTAAATGTTCCATTTGTGCTAGAAAATGAGGAGATTCTGCAGTTGTTGAGTACAGCATTCTGTATTTATGAGGTCGAGTTTGTCAATCCTTTTGTGTTAATCTTCCATATTATTACTGATTTCTTTGCCTGCTTCTTTTATAAATTACCGAGAGAGGAATGTTTTGTTATCTAAATGTGATTGTGAATTTCTTTATTTTCTTCTGTGATTTTATCAAATTTTGTTTTGTACATCTTGAACCTTTAGAATTATTTGATCTTCCTAGTGAATTGAATATTTTTATATTTAAAAAGACTGTTTTGAGTTCTAAAACTGATTTGATTTTAAAGTCCTTTTTAGAAAATATTAATAGAGATATACCAACAAATTTTCAGTTAAGATAGCATGGTGTATACCCTTTCCATCTTTTGTTTTCATTTGTGTGTGTGTGTGTGTGTGTGTGTGTGTGTGTCTCATAACTTAGAAATCTCTCCTGTGAATAACATATTATAGGCTTTTAATTCTCTTTTAAAAACCCAGACTGCGCATCCTTTTGAAGCAGAGAACACAGCTACACTATGCATGGACTCCTAACACGTATCAACTATGAGACAAAATAATATATGTTTTTGGACCCCTTTGAGAATTGAAAAAGAAAGCTATCAACCCTCTTCCAAGAAAGTGCATATGCACACAAAAGTTTTCAGGCTTGTAGCTCTGACTCAGGTGGTGTAAAGGCAATTTATTGTAAGCAAAGCGTTTGTATCCCCATAATATTCTGAAATAAAACTAATAATAAAGTTTTCATACTGTGGAACAATAATAATAATATATGTTGCTTTCAGCAACTAAGTTTGTGATAATGTTATTACACAGTGATGGATAACTGATACATGTTGTTTTTTTCCTAATTTTTTTGAGTGATTACCCTAAAAATTAAAGCATGTTTCTTTAAGTGTCCAAATTTAATTTGTATTAATACTTTTACCCTCATTCAGACAATATAAGAGAATTAGAATACTTCGCATACTCTTAAAATCTACATGCTATTATTATTATGAATTTTGATTACCCATCAATATATATTAAATGCCCTTTTATTGTTTTCAAGAGTCAATATTCATTTAGATATATCCATATATTTATCACTTTCTTCCCTTTTCATTCCTTCTGTGTGATATCATTTTCTTTTTTCCTGTAGGATATTATACATTGAAATTTCTTAAAGCAGGTCTGCTGATAGGAAACCCTCTTAGTTCTTATTTGTCTGAAAATGTTTTCATATTTCCTAGTTTCTTGATGCATAATTTTATTGAATATTGAATTCTATGTTGACAGTCATTTTCTTGTCTTCTGACTACATAGTGGTATTGAAGAATCAGTGGAAAGCCCGTTTTTCTTTAAAGTGACCTCCACCCTCCCTGACCTATTTTATTCTAATATTTTCCTTTTTTCTGGTTATTATTGTTGTTTATTTGTTTTGTTTTATGAAATATGCAAGAGGAGATCATTCTTATTCATCTTGTTACAAATTGTTAAACTTCTTGAATATGTCGATTGATCGTTTTAAATTTTCAACCATTATCTCTTTCAATAGCCTCTATATCCCATTCTCTCATTCCTTTCCTCTCACAATTCAATTAAATACAACTTAGGCTTTTTTTTAATATGTACTCTTTATCTCATAATATCTCTTTTTATGTACCAAATTTTTTTTTCTCTATTTCATTTCTGAATGTTATTTTCTGACCAGGTTCCTAGTTTGTTATCTCTCTATTGAGCTATGACTTGGAATCTTTTAAACTTACCCCCTGGGTTCTTAAATTTGGTCATTGTACTTTTCATTTATACAGTTTCTACTTCTTTCAAAAATATATGTAATTTCATATAGTTTCTTATTATTTTGAAGCCGTTCAACTTAGGTTGAACAATTTTAGAGTTAACTTTGAAATGCACAAAAAGCACGGAATTCTCAACATTTTTTTAAAGAAGTATATAAGCAAAGATATTTTAAGATTATAATCTTAAAATACGTATCTTATGTAAGATGAAGTGAATATTACATTTGACTATTTAGTTAATTTGGGGCTTGCTAGGTGAATGGATGAATCCCTACTTTTCTTACTCTTTTAGATAATTAGAGTTAAAATATTACTGAGAAATAATTGTTTCAATTCAAGTTGCATTTCATTTACCCATTAATTTTTTTCAAGACTAACATCTTTTTAGAGCAAGAAATTAATTAGTTTATGAGTTATAGTGACAGAATAATTGCTACTCTTGTGTTAAGTGTGATAAAAGTTAGGGACCTTGAGGTAAAGGAAATACGAAAGAGAACCAGGAAGTTGAGATGGTTGAACCACCAAATTACTTCCTCCACAGATGGGAATGACATTGGAGGCCTGGAATGTGTTTTCCATCACGGAACTGATAACATAGTTACTTGTTTTTAGATAGTTGAATGACACACAATTATATATACTGTACCCAGAACAAATACCTGATAATTTTAATGTTTAAAAGCTCCAGATTTATCTGTAAAATATTTTAATAATGAATTATTCTTTTAATATCTTTTATCTCAATTTCATTGTTGAAAAATGGAACAGTTATATCTGTTACCTTACTTACATCACAGTGCTGTTTTCTATTTTAATTGCATCTATTTATTAAAAATTGTATGCTTAAAAATATATAGGTGATGGGGTTAAGAACACACTACTCTCACAATATGGTACCTTGGCATTTGAAAAAAAAAAAACAGCAGAAGCAGGAAGATTCCTCTCACCTTCCTGTCACCTTTCTTCCCCGAAACAAATCATAAGACCTTCATTGGAGAGGTGTCCTCCCATTGGAGAGGAAAGAAACATCTTTATCTTTGAAGACACAAGGACACGGGGAAGAGTCTGAACAGGTCTTGCCAAGTTCCCCCCAATTTATTACCATGATTGCTTTTTTTCCTTCAATCATATTTCTCGATAACTGTCCATGCTTCATCAAACTTAAGCATAAAAATATATACCTTTTTCTTTGGGTCTTCATTACTTCGTGAAGTCTTCAGTGTTATGTAAAACTTATATTAAATCATTTTTTTTTGGTTGTTTTCTATTGTTAATCTGTTTTTCCTTATAAGGGCTTCAGCCATGAAACTCAAATGGGAAGAAAGGATATTTATTTCTCCTTCATAGGCTTTTAACATCCCATGTTTTTCTCAGGTCTAGAAAGAATCCCACCATAACACCTAACATGTTTTCAAAATTATTATGACAGATTTAAGGATCTTTCCACAATTTTAAAAGTCATTTAAGTACATGTTTTACATTCTTCTGTAGAAACTTTGTCATAGTATAACTACTTTTAGTGTAACAAACTAAAAGTGTTACAAAATGAATTCCCAAAGCAATAGTGTTAAGAGATGGGACCTTTAAGAGGTAATTAGGCCATGAGAGCTCTGCCCTCACCAGTGGATTAATGCCATTATCTTGGAAGTGGGTTACTTATAAAAAGAGGAGTCCAGCCTCCTCTTGATCTCTTTCTCACCCTCTCTTTGCCTTTCTTCCATGGGATGATGCAGCCACTAGATGCTGGCCTTTTGAACTTGGACTTCCTAGCCTCCCGAATTGTGAGCCAAAAATATTCTATTCATTACAAATGATATTCTGTTATAGCAGCACAAAATGGACTAAGACGGTAACTAAAGACAACGAGCATGTGGGGTAAAAACGCTGACCTACGTGACTTTGAAAACAAGTGGGGACTGTAATACCAAAGGCAAAGGAGCTGTGGGTAAACACTGTATCCCAGTGGGTAAAGTCGTTTCCCACAGAGTATGAGCTAATAATTCTGAAATCGCTCTGCATGTACACTGGACTTGAACAATCAAGTAAATGGATGGCAGATGGTGAGAGCCCAGTTTCTCATTGTTGGAGTGGAAGATAAGAGAAAAGAAAGTGGGAAAGACTACACGTGGTAGTGGATTTGAGCTGGAGACCTCAGTATGAATTCTTTCTTAAATTAATGTGAATACTGATCATTACATGAGAAATATTAATAGATATGTATATATACACCAGGTAGTGTGCACACATACATCTTCTGGCTCTATGAGCTAAGAAGGCCTAGAAGCCATGGCACCCCATTGGCAGTAAGCTCACCTAACACCTACATCTTGGCTTTTAATACCATTCTCCAAAACTAAAGATAAGACAAAAACAAACAACCAAACCTGGAAGAAATGGCTGATGTCTAGACTAGGGAAGAAAATACATGAATCTGAAGCATCTTGAAGTGCCAGAAAGCAAGGAAGCACTTAACACACACACACACACACACACACACACACACACACACACGATAATGGAGTATATTAATGGGACATGAGAGCCCACTGAATGATCTACCAATGGCCAAAACTAGAATAATTTGGGCAACACAAAACATAATGTAGCATTGAGTTGGAACCCAAAGTACAAAATAAATAAATATGATTCCATGCTGATATAAATAAATGATTGAATATGTAAATAAATAAGAGAACAGATTCATCTCTTATGCAGAACAATTCCAAATAATGTATGTAGGTACTCCACCTTGAAGACGCTGAAACGTAATTCCCCAACTCCTTAAGTGTGGGCTGAGCGTAGTGACTTCTTTCCAAAAAGTACAACATGGGAAGCAGGTAAAGAGTAAGTTTACAATGGAGAAACCTGACAAACACTACCTCAGGCAGATCAGCAAGATTAACATCAATAGTGATGTCATGTGTACTCTTGATATCATGAGGAGTACGGCGCTTTACCTCTATGGTTTTCCTCCCAAAAACCTATAATCCCAGTCAAATCATAAGAAAAACAGGAAACACATCCGAATGAGAAACTTCCTATGAAATACTTCAGCAGTACTCCTCAAAACTATCAAGGTCATCAAAACCAAGGAGAGTCTTAGAAACTGTGACAGCTAAAAGAACATGAAGACTAAATGTAATATGTTATCCTGGATGGGATCTCAGACCCCTGAATAAAGTATGTGCTTTAGTTAATAATATTATATTAATTATTGACTTTAGTTAGTAATATATTAATATCATTATTGGTGTATCAGTTGCAACAAATGCACCATTTAGTATAAGATGTTAACAATAGGGGAAATTGCATGTGGTGTATATGGGAACTCTCCAGATTAGCTTTCCAACATTTTTATAGATCTAAAATAGTCTAAAATTAAGGTTTATTTTAAAAAGACAATGCAACAAAAACGGATTTAAAAGAGAAAATAAATAAAACTCAGAAACAAAACGGTAAGTATTAATTATAATCATGTCCCTTTGTTTTAGCTAAGGGATTCCTCTGCTCTTTTCTGGCTCACTCCTGTGTCTGTGATCATCTGTGAGTTGGGGAGACAGCTCTGCTGATTTGGGCCGGACTTTTCTTGTATTTTTGGCGTTGCCTGGCTATAGGCTGGTCTAGGATAGCCTTATCTGGGACAGCTGGGCCTCCACCTCGCCTCTCATCTTCCAGCTCTGCTGGTCTGGGCTTGTTCGCATGGTGGGGGATGGGTTATGAGAGAAAGTGAAAGCACACAAGCCTGCTGAGGTCCAAGGTGACAAAAAGAAAATCATCACTTACCTCCACTCTGTTGACCAAGGCAAGTCACCCGACCAGCCTGGACACAAATAGCGTGGGGTGTGTCTGGGAGGGAGGGAGGCAAGGTTTGTGAAAATAGATTTCATTTCCTGAAGGGATGAATTTCAAAGTCACATTGCAAAGGTATGAAGCACTGAAGACATCTTTGCAAACAAACTATCATACCATGTTTTAAGATGACACAGAATAGATCAAATTATCTCATCTTTATGACAGTTCTTGATATATGCTTTCATTGCTAAGCCATGATTTCTGCCTTTCACTCACACATGTATCAACAAATATTTATTGAGTGCCTTGAATGTTCTAGGCCCTTTGATCTATATTTCTGGAGTTTATGATTTTATCTCACAGTCGAAAGTATAATTGTTGGATTCTTTTATTTTGGAACATATGTATTTTTGAACCCACTTGGCTAGAGAACCAACCACAATTCATTTGATTTTTTCAGTGTCCCTTGATTCACACTAGACGTTCTGGTATAAATTCTAACAAGCATTTCCTCAGGGATAAATATAGAAAAACTTTAGTTAGTAACCATCTAACATATATAACTGTAGGGGCAGAAAAATCCCACCTCCATCCTGTTAGGGTCCCAACTGGACCCAAGAATTAAATTGACATAAGATAGATTAACCAGAGAAAGGCATGCAAATTTATTTAACAAGTTTTACACAGCACAGGAGCCCTCATAAAAAAATAAAACCCCCCAAAAGTAGTTAGAGTCAGTTACTTAATATACCGGAATGAACAAAGAATAGTAAACTGAAAATATGACAAATTATGTGAGGAAGCTTAAAAGATAAGAGTTATTCTAGCAAGGTCTGTAGAGTATTGTCTGGGCCTCAACTTCTCGTTCTTGAAGACAAAGATGTTGCCTTTTATTCCAGTATAGAGAGAGTATCTTTCACATGGGAATTTCATCTTCTGCTCTTAAGAAATCGTTTCTTAGCTCTCTAGGTGATGTTGTTGATAAATACAAATTTGTGAATCACTGGTTTTGGGGCCAGTTTGCCAAGGCTTTTTCTATATTAAGAATAAAAGGAGTTGGATTTTTTTATAGCACAGTTAAATGAAGTACTGACTAAGTAGTGACCTTAATGCAATTGTATGAGAATTCTATTCTTGAATAAAATATTGATTTGTGTTTTATTATATTCTGAACATTGGGTTTTTGATTTGTTTATTTGTTTTTCCCCCAGAAAATACTGTACTTTGTTCTGGATACTGTGCAGTGGCTTTTGAGCAGAAGAAATAAAAAGTTGACTTTGACCTTGATATGCCACTGAAGCATAAAATTCATCATGAATACTCCTTCTTTTCATGTTATTAATGTTACTCTTTTTGGCTGATTTTTGGGGTTCTTTTTCCAATTCTTTATATTGTTTACTACTAATAATATTGAATTTCATTACCTTAAGCTTTTTATTTTTTGCATTGATATTCATTTTTTTTTTCACTGCAATCAGGTTTATTTTTCCCTCTATCAGTATTCTCCATGAACTTTCTACTTTCTTGACTCAGTGTTTGTCCATCTTTATACTTCCCACCTTTCTTTTATCTTTGCACAACTCATCTTAACTGCTTGTGTCTTCCTTCTTTTCTTTTCTTTCATGAATCAGATAAATTTCTTCTTCTTCTTCTCTCTCTCTCTGTGTCCCTCTCTCTCAAGTCAGACTGTGAAAAGCCCTCAAATTCCCTGCTATTGAAATAGCCCTCAGGACAATCCCATCCCAAGTGGTGATTTGGGAATCCTGTCTACCTTCATCTTTGTCTTTGCCATGTCATCATCCATGTTGCAGAGATGCCAAGGAAAGAGAGGGGAGGGTCTGTACGTCACTGAGTGGGCTTTGCTGTTTGTGGTGGACTGTGTCTAAGGTCGCCCCATCATTCCCATCTCCTGGCTTCACACTCTTGAGTGTGGGAGAGCCTATGTCTTGCTTCTAACCAATAGACAACCGCAAAGGTTTCACATGTGTGGTTGGTTATGTTCTGTAAGATATTGAACCTACCTTGCTAGGAGACTCATCTTCGCTGGCTTTGAGGAAGTAAGCTGCCATGTCCCAGAGAGCCTATGCAGCAAGGAGCTAAGGGAGCCTCTGACCAACAGCCCACAAGGGACTGAGGGTCACGGTCTGGCAGCCGGCAAGGAGGTGAACACTGTCAACAGTCAGGTGAACTTGGAGGAGGATTTTTTTCAAGCTGCCACCTTGATTGCAGCCAGGGGAGGAAAGGATGCAGTTAAGCGGTGTCCCAGCATTTTGAACCCCAGTAATTGTGCTATGATATATGTGTATTGTTTTAAGCTGTTACATTTGTGGTAATTGGTTATGCAGCAATAAATAACTAATACATTTCCTTAGCACAAAAGTGCTATGCATTGCTATTTTTCACATTTCACTGGCTAAAAATAGACATATGGCCAACCAACTGCAAGGATACTTAGTAATATAATATTTCTTGTTCCCAGGAAAGAAAGAACTGCAGAGAGGCAGACACTAGCAATCTCTATTTGTAGAGATGCCTACAAAATAATAAAATGTCAAATGCATTTGCCATTGACTTTTAAAGTTAACTGTTTTTTTCTTTTACACGAGAATGTAAAGTCTGTGTAACTAAGTGTGATCTTACTGTCTATTAGCCTTTATTAATTGTAGCACCTTACTTGAATAGGTACCCTGTGAACACATAGTAAATATTGTGATTACGTTATATGAATTACTATAATCTAGACCAAGAATTTCTACTATGACAAAATTTCTCAATCCCAGAGAGGAAAATAGAGATGTTCTCTATTTTCAAATGAATGTCAAATGAGAAAAAGTCTATGAATCATTAGCTAATCATGATGTCTTTACTTTTCCCTTTTTGATAGCCTTGGGGTAGGTATCACTTTATAATTTAGCAGGCCTTTCTAGTCTAGAAAACTATCTTAGAGATGGCTCAGATGTTTAGTGGATTTGAAGACAGGGCTGCCAATGGTGATAAGAATATAATGCAGTAAACTTTTATTGTTTTTTTTTTAACATTCATGTTCTTCTTGTGATATGGGAAATGCATACAAAATCAACAATAATAACACCAAAACTTCCTAAGCTGGAATTGCTCAGATAGGGAGGGAAAGAAAAGAATAACTTAATTCTTTGCTAATCTAGAAATTAAATATAGTAATTCTCTCATCTCAGAATTTTGGCAGTCTGGTTCCTTCTGAACAAAGGTTTATTAGCAGTGAGTTTTTCTGCTATGGAGAACTCTTTGCACTTCTAAAATATTCCATTGTGTTTTTTTCAAGTGAGATAGGGGGTTGTTTCTTAGGAAATAAGAAATTGGCATTATCTAAAGAAATAAAAAAAAATTACAGAAATTTGTTGACATCAGCACTTCTAAGATTATGGGAAATGTCACAATAGGCTCAAAGCAGAAGGCCTTCTAACTGAGAATTCTGTGTTGCATAGTAGTAGCCCCAAAGGCTATTTCTTGGACAACTGAAAGTTATCCACTATCTTGTAAACCTCAAAAATGTAAGTACATACATCAATTATCTAAAATTTCCACTAATTCTTCACTACTAATTTATTTTTCAAGCTTTAACGAAACTCTTTTTGAAGTTGATCAAAAATTATACCAAGTGCCACACTCGTAGCCATACATTGTATATTTAAGTCCTGGATGTCAGATAAGAGTCACAGTTTTAAATATTACAAACTAAATGGGAAATTGGAGCGAATGAAGTCAATGCAACTTGACTTCTTACTTTTTAAATGTTTAATCGTATTTAATTTTAACTGCACGAGTAGTAAATGCGAAGGTTGCTCCACAATACTACACTCTCACCATACTCTACTTTTATGCTTTGTGTTCCTGTTGCCCTATTAATACATCTTTTGCATACTAAACAATCATGAGAATGTTTGGATACAGTACCTTCTGGAAGCTTTATTAATTTGTGTTTTATATTTAGATCTACAATCCACCTATAATCGTGACTATTATATATGGTAGATCTTGTATCATGGCCCCTTGGTGTCATTTTTGCTATAAAAAGTGAGTCTTTTACTGGACTTTCCATTCTATTCAAGTGGAATATTTATTTGTCTTTATGCCAACATGACACTGTTTTAATATTTATAGCTTTATGTCTCGATATCTAATAGTGTAAATCCTCCAGCTCTCTTCTTCTTGGTGAACATTGCTGTGGGTATTTTTGGTCTTTTGTAGTTTGTAGTCAATTTAGTTACTTGGCCCATTCTTCTTCCTCTTGTGTCAATACTGTACACCCATGCTTTTACCATGGCCTGGGTGCTAGAGTGTGATTGCCAGGGTAATTTCCCCTGACTTTGGGCTTGATTGTTGACTTTTGTTGATAGGACATTGGTAGATATGAGATGAGCAAAGGCTTCAGACATGCTTGTTTACTTGGCTTCTTTCTCTTGCATTCCTGGCATTGCCATGAGAAGAGCGCGTGAGGGTAGATGCCACCTTTCAGCAAGGGCTCCAGATGAGCACTGGCTATCACAGTTTCTAAGAAAGACTTTGCTTGGTTTTGATGACCTTGACAGTTTTGAGGGGTACTGCTGAAATATTTCATAGGAAGTCTCTCATTGGGATTTATTTCCTGTTTTTCTCACGATTTGACTGGGATTATCCATTTCAATGTCCTCCCGACCAAATAAGATCAAGATGTTATTTCAGCTGTTTATCCTTCTGACATACTACCATCTATATGATAATAACAACATTCATCACTCATCATGTGTTATATATTATTCTGGCTGCCTAATCTATATTAACCTATTTAATTCTCATCAAAAAAGAGAAATAATATCCCATTCCTATTTTACAGATGAAAAACATTGAAGCAACGGGAGGTTAAGTGACATGCCCAAGTTCACCTTAAACTGAACTTTGCTTCTGGCACTCTGATTCCAGAGCTGGTGTCTCTGATGACTCCATCATACTGCAGTGCTGTGTCTTTCAGCTCAGAGTTTTACCTTCAAACATTTCCAACAACTTATTTAGAGTTACCAATAACATTTCCTGATTTCCTTACTGTTGCTTCTTGTACACTGGATTCATCTCTCTCTGTACTGGGTCATATCCACTAGAAAATCTAGTTATGGTAAGACTTGAATTAATACATGTCTGAAAGTGTATTTTTTAATCTTCACATTTGAATGACAGCACTGTGACATGAAGTAGTACCTTTACTTCCCTCCCACTTCCTCCTTGCACGAATCTGTTCCAAACTTCCAAACACTAGAATCGTTGACCATTCTCTTTCATTTCGTTGTTCTGAAATTTTGCCACATATGTCAATGGCTATATCTTTTACCATTCATCCTACTTAGTAAACATCTTTATCTTGATGATTTATGGGTTATTTAATCCTGAGAAATTTTCTTTCATTGCCTTGAGAATTTTGGACTATATGTTTAAAGCTCTTGTAGCTTCAGGTTTACTTAATTTTCTAATAATACCCAAAGACATTTATAAGAGAAAAGAAATCCTTCATAATTCTTTCACCCAACTATATCAAGTATTATCATTTCTCTGTAATCCTCTCTTATGAACTATGTCTGTGGAACTTTTAAATAATTTAAATCACTTTATGTTTAATGCCACATTTTGCTTTTATCTCATTACATGTTATGTGTTTTTTACATATCACAGAGCACTAATAACCATGTAAAGCCTTATCGTATTTCATTACGTTGTCAAACTTTTTTAACTTACAGAAAAGAAGATTCTGGAAAGACAATCGCAGTTTTACCATCGGCTTATCAAACCACACACACTTCTCCCTGCTAAACCTGATGAGTTTACAGCCAACTAAGCATGCATAGATATCAGACAGATAGATATAAAAAATATTAACTTTATAACTTGTAAAATTAAGTTGAAAAGAAACACTTTACCTAGTAGCCGGGGCCCTCATGAGGTCTTACACTCAGAAGAGCCCCCCATGTGGTTCGATGCTGTTCCATCAACACTTCCAAATTATTAGTCATTTTGAAAAGGTTAGTCCTGCATTTAACGGTGCGCTGGGCTCTGCAGATTATGTAGCCGGTTCTGCTAGTAGTTCTAGTCAGAATTCCTCGAATTACCCTTGAAGTCTAGACCTTGTAATGACCCTCTGCAAAGGAATTTGCAGAGCTGACCTTTGCTCATCAGCTGAAATGGGATCACTCCCTCACATCAATCCCCAACTTCAGGAACAGAGGGAGAGGGGCCTCCCCACCAACATCTAGATGTGCTTCCCACTTGGAGGGGAAGCTGGCGAAGAGCATCACTGTTCTTTCCCAAAACGTTTGAAAGAGCAGGGTTGCCACTTGATGAGCTAAGTTCTGACTTCCTAAAGAGGGAGAAGAATGTTTCTCCTCTGACTTCCAATATAGGAAGTGCTATCAGGGGAAAAGAACTTAGATTCATATAGGATTGTAACTTGTCTGAAACTGAGTCAGTCCGAAGGGTGGCAGTCAGAGGTAGGCTTATTGGGGAGGAATGTCAGATGAATCTATTTTAAAATGAGAATGACTGAAAAACTAGAACCCCATGACTTGGAGTTTCATGTCACTGAAAATATCCAGCCAGGAAATGACTGGATGGATACCTACTAAAAAAAGTTCTTTAAATAGGGCATTGAAATTACTACTAAATTACGGATGAATAAACCAACTTTCTGTTATGATTTACTTGACTTTCCTTCTTCAAGGGATGGATCTGTTATAATGAATTTATTTTCTGTACTTTTAGATTTAATTTTTCAATGCTCTTTCAGTAACTCAATACAGCTTTAAGGCTGTGGTTATAGCCATATTCTATCATCTTTTAAAAGTAAATATGTATATGTGTGTGTGTGTGTATAAAACTTTGTATTGAATACATAATAAGAAGTCATTGGGTATTTACTATTGAAAACCACTGGGCTGAAATGTAAATTGTGTATTTAACATTTTACTTAGTCTCATAAGATACTACCATTATTCTATTTTTTAGGGAAGGAAATTGAGGCTTATGAAGGTTTACTGTCATGTTTGTACTCACCCAATTAATAAGGCTCAGAATTTTATTCAAACTCACATCCATCTGATTATAGAACTAAGATTATTAAATGCCACAATGTAGCATCTAACACATCCTAATATTTTTGCCCAACATTTGTATACATATTCAAGGTATCGTACTTATTATCATTTCCCCACCAATCTGGCAAAGCTGTCATTTGAAATTTCTGTACTTAATATTAGTATGGCAAATAAAATGTCATATCTGTGTGGTTACTGTGGTATGATGTATCACTTAATCATCATGGTAATCCAGTGAGATTGGTAGTTTATTATTCCCATCATGGGTGAAGCAACAGATCTTAGGAAGATTAAATGATTTGCCTAAGAACCCAAGACTATTTCAAGAATACAATACATTGTTATTAATTATAGTCACCATATTGTACAGTAGGTGTCTGGAATTTATTCCTAAGATTATTCCTAATTGCTAAGAGAGTAGATTTTTAAATATTCTTATCACAAAAAAATGACAAGAAATGTGAGGTAATACATGTGTTAATTAGTTTGATTTAGACATTTCACAATGTATACATGTATCAAAATGTCATGTTATGCATGATGAATACATATAATTTTCATTTGTTAATTGAAACTAAGTAGATAAAATCAATAAATTTTAAAAAGTAAAAAATAAAGTTGATAAATACAGACTTGTAAATTATTTTGTAGTCATGAAAATTCATACAACTCAAATACACATAAAAGGCAACCACACTGTACTTTTTCAGAAAAAATTCATTTGCTTTTTCTACTATTATATGTGTAAATAAAAAATAACCTCTTATCTTTGATTTATGATTTTTATTTGCATAGGTTACACTCTGTCCAGGCAAGGATGCCCTATTTAGGCACCATAGACTACCCATTGACTCATATCAGATTGTAGTTGAATTAGCAAAGACAAAAATAAAGCCCCAAATCTGCTTGGCAAATCAAAACTCAGAGGGATGGTAAATGTTACAGGTATTTATGTTTTTAAATGTTAAGCAAGAAATAAATTATGATTACTTTTGTATAACTTTGTTTAAACAGTAAATGAAATTTAAATGTTAAAGAAAAGAAACCCACGACTAGCAGATGACTCAGTAGAGATGTAGACACAGGATTAGACACCCTGAATCACACTAAAGAAAATACTAGGGCTTCAAATCAGGGTGAAGGTGTTGAAAAGTTCAGCAGCTTCAGTAATCTTTTCATCTTTCTTGCCTCCTTGCTTCACTTAGTTTGTTAATTCATGATCTCAGTGACTTGTCTCTTTTGCTCCTTGGTTTTCTGTCTTAGATGCTGAGCTGACCCATAATCTCTCAGGGCAGCAATGTGAAACTCAAACAGTCCTATCCCTGACAGTTTGGTTGTGTTTTATCAACAGAACCCGTTTTCTTCTCCATTCTCATGGCCACAGTCTTTAGTGCCTTTTGCTGAGACGGTGCTCTAAGAAGTTGCATAGCTTTGCTTCATTCTTGAATGTTCTGGGATCATATTTCACCCTCTTTCTGTATTTCAATATAATAGGAGCTCCCTTACAGAAATCATCTTATTTTTATTTTTATTTTTATTTTTGTTTCATTTTTCTAATTTCACTGAGCAATTCTTTATTGGATCTTCGAAGTCAAAGTACTGGCTCTGCCTTCTTTCCATGATATTGCATGGTATAAACGAGATTCCTTAATTTATACTTGAGTTTATCACTAAACAGATGATTATTTTAAATTAACAACATGTATTTCTTTACTTCTGCTTGAGGAAAATGCCACAGAGGATTGTTTAAGACTGTTGGGCTTGGCATACAATTCCTGTTCCTAGGGTTAATGACCAGTTTCCTCAAGCTACAGAACCTTAACATTTCACTTCTTCCTCATAGAATGCATGGGCTTTATATTGACGCAGAGAAAGGCTTTCACAGCCCAGAATGAAGCTAATTGTACTATTTATTATACTATTTATACTTGCTACACCTCTTTCCATTTAGGGGGCAAGAACCTTTTAAGAGCCCTGTCAGAACTGCAGGTGTGCCCAAGGCTCCTGCTAACAGCAGGCTCAGCCTTTATAGCATTTCCTCAAGACTGTTTCAGATCACTTTTCAGTGTGTAAAACCGGATTTTCATTAATGGCACTAATGACACGCTAATGGGGACAGGGCAGCACACCCAATGCCAGAGGCTGGAAAGAGGCCAGCTCCAGTGCTGGAAGATGAAATACTGCAGGGTGTTGATACACTGCATTTCTTCTCAAATACCTGGCAGGCCCAGGACCTACTTGTTAAATGGGTTGCCTTTGAGGCTGAGCAGAAGTGGATACAGTTACAGTTTTTCACATAAGGACAAAACAAGAAAACAGAAAAGGCTCAGGGTTCAGACATTTGCAAGCTGCAGCTGTTTTCCATGGCAGGAGGTTCTGAAGACTCCTGAGCTGACACATTACCCTAAACATTACCCTAGACATTTCCATGTATTGACCTCTCTGCTCCTTTTCTTCCCTGGAGTGGTGTTCAAGGCTACCGTTTGACACTAGGGCCACCGAGGACCATATCAAAGCAGTGTCCCCATCACAACTCATCACTTTTCAAACACGCACAGTCTGCTGTAGGGGGGAATGTGGAGGTGCAAATCCGGTGTCTGGCTTTTCCTCCAGGGAAGGAGCTCAGGTGGTCAGTGGTTTCTGGTTCTTAAGGCAGCTCTTTCTGGGAGGTCAGCACAGTTTTAAACAAATGCTGTAAGAGCAGAGGACGCTACAGAAGGCTGATGGAGATGGATTGTTTTAACTTTCTTCTCATTATGTAATCTTTCAGCACAGGAAAAGACTTACTTTGTACTATACCCACCTTGCCTTGATCCTTTTATGGAACACTGGGAGAAATGCTGGCCTTTCAAGTTTGCTTGAGTGTTTGTAACATTCAAGACAATCAACAGGTTACTTTTCAGAGATGATGGTTAGTCGCAGAACTAGGACTATGTCTTAAGAATCAGCTCTTTGCGCACAGCAAAGGCAAGGCACCCATACCACCTCTTTCTCTCCCTTTGCTAAAGCAAAAGAAGTCGGCACTGCAGGAAAAGCTCGTTGTCATTCCTGCAACTATTCAATGTCTTCATTTTACAGACAAGGAAAATGATGCAGAGAGAAGTTGAATAATTTGTCCAAAATCACATAGGAATTTATGATGGAGCCAGACCTAGAAACCTGGTCTCTTAACTTTCCATCCAATGCTTTTCTCTGTCTTATATTGCTTCTCTGGAAAATATTCACTGGGTTGTGTTTGTTGCACAATTGTGCTGCCACCACAGCCTCTCTGGTAGGCTAGTGGCTGCAGGGCCAGCCTCCTACTCAGCAGCTGAAATTCCTGCTGCTGTGCATTTGACACAGGTGCATTCTCTTGGGTCACATCTGCTCCCTACACGGGCCTCAAGCCACAGGCTGGGACCATTGTTAATTCTCTTGCTCACCTTTCAGTGAGACCCACAAAGAGTATCTAATAGAACTTTCCTTTTAATATTCAGTTCTAGAAAATTGAGGCTTTGTTCCTTTTTCTTCTCTCCAGCTGGATAACCCTTCCAAGTTTTATACTGTGGAACTTAGTCAAAAATTTTCTCGTATTCGTATTTATAATCAAACTACCAAGAATTCTTTGCTCCTCATTTGTACATAGTGGCCATTTTGTGTCAGTTCAAGGGAGTGTGGACTTACTATGCTGAAATACACATAATCAAGCAATAGGAGTTATCCATTTCAGCATTCTTTTTTTTCCCTCACTTTATCTCCATCTTGGTTTGGCTGGTGCAGAAGTGTGACCACAAGATGGACCAAAAATATGCACATTTGTAAGATTTCTCCTTGTGGCAAATGAATAGTTGGCTCTCTGTACCAGTGTACTGATACAAAGCTATTTTTAATAATCTTATTAAGGCTGGTGGAATTGGGCTGTACTATTGAAGGAATTAATGTATATTCAAGGGCGAGGATAAAGTACTTAAAGAACCAAAGGCATGAGTTAGTAATTACTGAAGAGGAAAGAGAGGGGTTAAAGACTACCTTGCCTGCTTCTTTGAGTTGAGAGAATCAAATGAGCTAATAAGAATGAAAATGCATTGTATATTATGACAGGTTTTACATATATAACATCAAATTGCTTCTTAAAATAAATATGAATATTAAAAGGTGCTTTATCCTTGAATCAAATGGTTAGCCTTCTTATAATTGATAGCCTGAATTAAAAATCAACAAGAGAGTACAGATTCTCGTATTTCACTCTGTCTGCTAACTATGGCCACAATGATGCTGCATACAACCATGAAATGTCAGCAGCATACATTTATTTCTCATGCATCTGTAGGGCTCCATTGATCTAGGCTGGACTTGTTCATACATCTGCCATCCAGCTGGCTCCCTTAAACATGTCCAGGTTGTCTGTCTCAAGTATCTCTCATCTACTTCCTGGGACCAGTGGGTTAAGCTGAGCATACCTTCTCATGATAATGACAGAGGTACAAAAATAAGTGGAAATATAAAATGCTTTTTCAAGCTTTTGCTTATATCAAGTCAGCAAATACCACAAAGAAAATCACAGTGCAGAGGGCCCTGCATATTTACATAGCAAAGAGCATAAATACTGCAATTTATCATATATGCATACTATTGAAATCATTGATAGAAGTCATGGATTAATTGTATATAGAGCAATCTGAATGGATCTTATTAAGACAGGATCTAGTAGAAAGCATTGGAAGAAGAATGAGCAATACAAAAATACCACTTATAAAAATTAAAAATGTATATACTTAATGACATACTCAAATAAAAATACCCCCACTAAATATACTAAATAGTTGTCTGTGGGGAAAAGGGAATGAAGGAAGTTATGGTAGGAATTGCATTTAATATTTAACAAGAAACTGAATTTAAAAAAAATCATTGGTATATATACCCTGACCACTAGAGACATATTGGCAATCATAATTAGCAAGTCATTCATCAATTCTGATTTTAGGCCAATAGAAGAGGAAGTCCTTATTCAGGCCAAGTGCTTGGCCTCAGGTTATACAATGTCTCCTTCTCATGGTTGCCTTTACAAAAGACTCAGCAAAATCACCTGGCCCTAATAAATACACATATTTGGGCCTCACTACCAGAAATTCTAAATCAATAGAACTGGATATGACGGTTAATTTTATGTGGTAATTTGACTGGCCCAGGGGTGGCCAGATTAAATATTATTTCTAAGTGTGTCTGTGAGGGTGTTTCTAGATGAGATTAGCATTGGAATCAGTGGACTCGGTAAAGAAGATTGCCTTCCCCAACGTGGGGGAAACCCATCCAATCCTTTGAGAGCCTAAAGAGAACCAAAGGTGGAGGAAGGAGGAATTCATCCCTTTTTTTCTTTCTTTACTGCTGAGCTGTGACATCTCGTCTCATCTCATTTGCTAAGGCTCTCAGACTGGAATTTATACCATCTGCTCTCCTGCTTCCAGACCCAGACTGCATTCACCACCAGCTTTCCTGTGTCACCAGCTTGCAGATAGCAGACTGTGGGACTTCTCAGCCTTCATAATCACATGAGCCAACTTCTCATAATACGTATGTATAGTTATATGAAAATACAATTGTATCTTTATAAAACTTCCTCCTTGGAGATTTTTATCTATTTCAAGAGTCAAGAGCTCTTGCTTGCCAGACATGCTTTTATCACAAAGATACAAGTTAATTTGTAAGAGAGCAGACACATTTTGTCAGTCTTTCCCCTTTTCTGTTTTCTCCTTTTTTCATACTCTTCCAGCGGACTAGGTGCTTCCTGCCCTAAGAGTTACTATCTCCTTTTGCTAGGTCTCTCCGGGTTTCCCTCTTGACCTAAGGTTTAGTTCATTTGTTTCTGTCCACTTGCCTTTTAGAGGATTAGTCAGAGTTATTTACAAAGAGGAATAGGCCAAAAGTATTGTTCTTCTGTCACTGAGAACAACATAAAAGACTCATGGTCTTTCTAGTTACATGTCATAAGGAGCCCTTTATGCCTTTCAAAGCACCTCCATGTTTTGCACTGTATCCCTTGTATTCACAAACAGATATGGTGGCATGATGACATGATGAGATAGTTCAACTCTTCTTCTGGAGAGCTAGGTTACAGTCTTGGCTTTGCCAGCAACCATCTGGGTGACTTGGAATAAGTGTAGTGGTTCATGACTTGGCCTGCCCATGAATAGCCACTAATAGATGTAAAGTCAGTCCTGTTCCAAGGTGTGTTTGGGAGAAATGAATTTATGTCAGTGCAATCAATATACTATGGAAGAATTTGAGCATAACATAAATTTTGTGTTTGCATATGCAGGATTTCTTGAGAAATACGATGTGCACACAGAAAACTACACGCAGCTGAGCTGAGCTGTGCACCAATACACAAAACACACACAGGCAGACACCTCACATACCTACTGGCTATTTCAGCCTACCAGGAGCCACAACAATCCTCACTCAGTATCACAGCTTTCTGATTTTAAATAACCCTCTTTCCACTCTTCACAGTAACTCACAAGAACAACCTTTTGAATGTCCCCATCCACAGGCAAGCTTTAGGTCTTTTAAAAAGGACAGCACCATATATATTGTAATATTTAAGTTTCACCAAGTCTGCATTACTAGACCTTTCAGATCTAGTGGACATCTCACCCTGCAAAGGCTGCCAAAATAGCCCAGTTCTGGGAGTGCTTCTATGAGTTCCAAGGGGAGCACTGAAGAACTCTGCCCACCTCCCTGTGTCCTTGTCTCATGCTTCCTTTAGTTATTCATGTTTTAGGAATAACCCAAGGTCAGATCAACACTGAATTTAATGTATGCCTTTAATCTCACCCATTTTTGAAACAGGAGCAGTTTCCAAAGAATGGCCTAGCACCCATTTCAAATTGTTTGGACTTGATTCTTTTTAAAATAAGGAAGTGGGTTACAGGAGCTCTAAAACCTTTCCAATTGGGGATGATAACCGGTCTCACTGTAGTCACTTGGAACTTAGCATTCATATTGAAAATGCTGAGATTTACAGTTTTTTTTTTTTTTTTTTTTTAGCATTCCAGTAGTGCTGAGGTTACACCCCAATGTACTCTGTAAGGTAACAAAAGAAAAAAAAATCTTTATCCCATATTATTGTTCAGTGACTCAGTCATCAACAAAAGTAATAAATCTCTGTAGCTAAAAGGAGCTTAGTGATTGAAACATCCTCAGGGGATACGGAAAGGAGCAAGAGAATAATTGCAAAGAGTGACACATGATGACTACAATTATTAACTTTTAGTGTCTAAAGGTCACTATAGTATAAGAATTGAAATTAAATTACTATATTAATCCTCATTAGAAGCTCCAAGAAGGGGAATTCTCAGTTTTAATGCAGTCTTATACCATGACTCAAAAGTTTCTTTAATCTTTAGTCCCTATCTTTTTCTTTCTGTAACATGGTCCATCTAAAAATGTCCTACTTTTCTAAAGTGCAATGAGAATTATCCATTAAATAGCTACAAACCCCTTGGAAAATGTGAATTGTGGGGCTATGGCTGCAGTAGATGGAGACACCACCAGTTGAGGACACTAGGGAGAGAGGACAAGTGTCAGTGAGTATTACAAGACATTTATTCTTGAGTCTCAAGGGATCATGGAGTGGGCTGTTCACAGATAATGTACAAAGAAGAAGAAAGAAGCCTGTGCTTCCTCTTCAAGTTCACAGTGGAAACAAACCTTACCTCTTCCCCGTCTCTCTTCATGTCTCCCAGGTTATAAAGTTATAAATAAAATAACAGCAAACATTATCTTTTCTTCCATATTTTCCAGGAATTTGTACATATTTTTGGCTTTTTATTTTGGAAAAAAAAAAAACAAATGCTGCAAAAAATATTATAATAAAGTTCATGATAGCTGTCATCCATATTCCTCAGGCACTGACACTCAGCTGGTTGCTTTTTCTCTCTTTCTAAATATATCTATATGTCAATATATGTGTCCATATACATGTATCTACATATAGATATATTTATGTGTTTGTACTTGAATTATTAACATTGATGAAACTTTTGAGAGCTTCAGCTATCACGACTCTTTATCTCTAATTACTTCACTGTGTATTGTCTAAGAAGATGGGAATTTTCTTATATAACCACAAAGCAAACACCAAATTTGAGAAATTTAATATCGGGGCAATACAGTAGCCCACCCCTTATCCTCAGGGCATATGTTCCAATTCCCCAATGGATGCTGAAACCCCATAGACAGTACCAAACCCCATATGGACAGCCCTTGACTTACTCTTGTTAGATCTAAGATTTTTTGACTTTAGGATGGTGTGAAATCATTCTGTTTTTCACTTTCAGTACAATATTCAATAAATTACATGAAATATTTAACATTTTATTATAAACTAGGCTTTCTGTTAGATAATTTTCAAAACTGTAGGCTAATGTAAGTACTCACAGCATGTTTTAAGGTAGGCTAGGCTAAACTATGATGTTCCATAGGTTAGGTGTATTAAATGCATTTTCGACTTAAAATATGCTCATCAGGATGTAACTTCATTGTAATTTGAGGAAAATCTGTAGGTACCATTTTTCCCTTATATATACCTACAATATATAAATTTGAATTTATAAATTAAGCACAGTAAAAAATTAACAATAATAAAATAGAACAATTATAATAAAAGTTATGTGAATATGTTCTCTCTGTCAAAATATTTTATTGTACTATATCACAGGCAACTGAAACTCAGAAAATGAAACCATGCGAATAAGTGGAGGCTACTGTATGGACAATAACCAACTTCCAATGGTTCAACTTACAATATTTTGACTTTAGGATAAGTTTATGAGGATATAATTCCATTATAAGTCAAAGATCATCTGGACTTCATGACGGTTGAACTTACAATTTTTGACTTTATGATGAGTGCATTGGGATACTAAATGCATTTCAACTTGTGATATTTTTGACTTACAATGGGTTTATCTGAATGCATGTGCTATTACCTAATATACAGTCCAAGTTAAATTCTGTCAATTGTCAAAATAATGTCTTTTGTAGCTATTTTTTCCCAGTCTAGGATCCAATTCAAGGCCACGCATTGTATGTAGTTTTCAACATTGTTTAGTATCCTTTAATATGGGACAGTTCCTCAGCCATCTTTGTCATTCATGACATTTATATTTGAAGAATATAGGATGATTAATCTATACAAGCATCTTCTTGTCTCTTCCTTCACAATTAGATTCAGGTTATCTTATTTTGACAGGTATACTACAGAACCTTAAAACAATAACCATTTCTTTAGTTCACAGTGACATGAGTTAGTTCATGGTAACATGAGGCTCAACTGGGTACTTCTGGACCTTGCTGGCCTCACATGTCTGCTATCAGTTGCTCAGGTGGCAGAGGCTGACTGGTCTAGCATGGTTGTGGCTGAGATGGCTTGTGTCCTCTCCAAATGGTCATTCATCCTCCACAGGCTGATCTAAGCTTGCTCATGTGGCAGCTGGCCAGGGGTTCAAGACAGTAAGTGGAAACATGCAAGACTCTTGAGAGCTTGGAACGTGCACATCATCATTCCTATCACACTGTACTGGTCCTAGTAAGTCATTAAGACCATACTACATGGAATAGGTGAAGAACTTGACTTTACTTTCTGATGGGAGGAGCTGCAAAGTCATATTGCAAAGCATGTGGATATAGGGAATGGAGGAGAATTATGGTTGTTTATGCAACCAATCACAGATCGTTATCACTATCCACAGTTTACAGTGTTTTTTAGTAGTGTTCTTTATCCAAAGGAAGTCATAGCGTATGGCTAATCATGACCATAAATGGCCTCTTTGGATTTGCTTGCAGAAAATATCAAGGAATAAAATTCCTGTTGGTTGAGAAGTGTTCAGTGTAGACTAACTCTTCTTAAGGGCTAAAAGTACCTGACTGAGCACATTACTTTACCTTAAGTTCTCCATTAGCCTTAATATAATACATTGTTGCCAACTTAACTGTAATTTCCTCCATCTGCCTAGATTATTTGTAATTTTGAGTTTGATATATTCCATCCGTTTTATAGAAACAGTCTATCAAGAAAGAGCTGGGCCCATTCTTTAAATTGATCATGACATATGTCATGTCGTGTCTTGTCATATTATGTAAAAGGACTTTGTTGAATCAAGATAAAGGAAAACAACAATGGTCTTCTCAGACTTTAGAAAACACCAAGGAGGACTTGAGAGAATAGTAGATCCAGAACTTTTAGAGGTGGGGTTTGGGGGAAGCCAGCACCACACTTTCTGGAGTTCCACATGGCTGTGCCAGGTCATTGATTCAACAGACGATGTAGAAAGTAGATACTGAGGAGGGAAGAGGATTCTAATCTCAGGGCAGAAGGTGAGACTTTAAGCTGGTAGGCCACAGAGGAAGTCTAGTGGTGTAGTTCTCAGTGGGGATATCTTTAGGCAGCCATGCTCTGGAGGTGATAGGCTAAAAAGAAAATGTCAGTAGGATCTAATGACTCTGCCTTTGGAGTTTCGGCATGATAGCTATCAAAAAGTTTCACAAAACAAAGGGGTACATTTCTCCAAGATTTGTTAAAGAAGTTAGGGTTTGTCTGGAAACACTAAAAATCAGCACAGTACAATAATAATAAGTTAGTGGTGACATTTTCTCTCCCTAGGCAAAAATGGATAGATGAGATATCTCAGATGTAAGTAGGGAGATACTTTAAATAAAATTTTGTTCACTTTAGCAATATTTTCATATGCTTTGGTGACCATAACCCCGAGCATCTGCACACTTTTATTTCAGAATGTCATGTGGCTTTAATTTCTTAGCAGGATCTTGAATAATCTTTAAGCCTGAGAACACAGGAAGTAATTTATAATGATATGGCATTTAGATCATGTTCATGCATTTAAATGCCTTATTTTTATTGGTAAAATCTGTTAGGGAAAGAGTAATAATGGTTAGACTTTTCTAGAGATTTCCATCTTTTTTACTTGAGACATCTTATCCGTTATGTAATTTCAAATATCCACAAATCCACAACAGCCAAGAGCTTCGTAGTAATAATTAATACACATTGTGGCAAAGGCAGGTCCTTAAGTAACTGGAGGCTCCAGTTTTTTAAATCAAGGCATCTGACAGTTCAAATTTTAAAAAGTAAACTTTCCTTTGATAGTTGCCACTCAGTGCAGTTATACTGCCAAGATAATTCCCTTATCTTTGTAAAACAATTAATTTACATGAAATAAGAGGATATGGTCTTTAGGAAGTACCCATTTTATTTTTATTGAACTAATACTTATTGTACAACAATTCTCATAGCAATTTTCACAAGACTCTGAGCATTGGCCCTTGAATTCTGCCAAATTTTTCATTAAGGAAAAATACCAGTGGTAACCTTTTCATTAATCTTATCTCTCCAGATACCTACTAATCTCTCTTTATTTCCTTCATTCTTTATGATACATATAGACTCATTTTTCAGATGAGAAAGCATTTGAGGGACTCACTGAAAGTTCAAAAGAGTCAATGGCACAGAAATAAATGGAATAGAACATCTTGAGTTCTGTCTCAGGGGATTCAAAAATTGTTCTTTTTGAAAACATGATCTTTCCACACAGGACCTATGCTTCAGCCATTGCTTGAAGTCTCATTTGGGCTGAATTGCACTCTGCAAAGTCCTGGGACAGCTTATCAGCTACACGTTATTCCTGACATTCAATTAATGCAGTGTTTATTTAACTGAACAAGCAAACTGATTCTATGGGACATAAAAAACACAGGCAAATAGATCCCTCAGGTAGTTGCCCCTCATCTACTGTTAAGGTACTTGATTTAGTTGAATAACTGGAGTTGACTCAGTTATCACACACTTATTTATTCCTCTTGAGCCCAGCTTTATTATGGAAGCATTCCTTTTATGCAACAAATGAGTCTCTGTAATAGTTTAAATATTGTAGGCACTGGATTATAAAGATGAATTAGGCTAAATCCTTCCTTCAAGAAGTTCAATTTGAAGAGAAAAAATGTAAGGACCAAATTTCATTATCATGTGGCAGGTAAATTAACAAAAGCAGACAGAGTGTTATGGAAGACTAGAGGACAAGGAGCTTATCTTAGTCTAGGAAGTCAGGCAGGGCTTTCTTTTTCTTTCTTTCTTTCTTTCTTTCTTTCTTTCTTTCTTTCTTTCTTTCTTTCTTTGTTTCTTTCTTTCTTTCTTTCTTTCTTTCTTTTTTTTTTTAACAGAAGAAGGGTTTTATAAACATTGTGTGGGAAAAGTAAGGGTCTGCTGAAGCAAATGGGTTAGGGGAAGGGGGAACCTGTACGTAGCAGGGGTCCTGGGGCAGACACATCCAGCCCAAAGCTCCCACCACTCATAGGGGCTGCAGGACTCAGACACCAGTTGGCCTGGAGTGGTGCTGGCCAACAGTGAAGTACTGTCCCCAGTGCTTGGCATCCTGGTGGCAGCTCCAAGCCAGATGTCTTGGCTGTGTGAAGGAGGAAAGCACCTGGGTTGTTGGCTGGGTGTTGCTAGGCCAGTCAGCAAAGGTGATGGCATTAGGTTGCCCCAATGACTGGACTATAGGAGAGGCTGGGCCTATAGCTTGCTCTTGCTTTGCTTCATTCTCCACATGAAAATTTTGTGAGACTGTCACTGTCCAACAGGGGGTCTACATGTGGGCTGAGGGGTGGCTCCTGGATAAAAATGAGATGTGGGTCCCCTGACTGACCATGTAGGTATGCCTATGCTGTTGGAGGCTTGCACTGAGGCAGTGCTGCCACTGGGTGGTGTGTTCCCAGCAAGCTCCATGTATTAATAAAAAGGGATGGAGGCAGGAAGAGAGGACAGCGTTGGAAGGAGGGGTGGTGCCCATAGCACTGGGGTCAAAGGTAGGCGTGGATGATGGTATTGCAGAGGACTTGTACACCAGAGTGCAGGCAACTGGAGGAGCCGTGATGGGAAGGCTCGTACAGTCAGGGGCCCTGGGAAAAGAGACTGTGGCTGCCCATCAGGGCTCCCGAATGTGGGCCAATGGGTGGGGCAATGGACCGTAAGTGTAGACGGGCTGATGGGGACTCTCATCTTTGCAGCATTCCTCTGTTCCACAGTACAAAGGATGTGGGAAAATGGAGGAGAGCTCACACTAGAGGTTGGGGGAGAGCTGAAAATAACAGCCACAGAAAGGGGAATCATGTCCATTTCAATGACTTCAGGGTCTAAAACAGGCTGCCGGGTCAAGTGGGCAGATGTGCTGCCTGTGTCAGTAGACATGGCTGCTGCAGAAGGGGTAAATGTGCCCGTGATAAAAGCGGAGTAGAAGGGACTAGAAGACAAGTGGGGAAGGAAAGAGTGGGAGGGGTAGGGAACAGAGGAGGAAGGATGGGAGGGAAAGGCAAGGATGGGGAAGGAAGGAGAGGAGGATTGGGGAAGGGAGGAGAAGGGTTGGGAAAGGGAACAGAAGGGTTAGGATAGGGAGGAGGAGGATTGCGAGAGTGAGGAGAGATGGGGAGGCTTCCTCTTTGTGGCCTCTGCCCAGGATCCTATGGGAAGGATTCCCAGTCGAGAGCTCATAGCCTCCGGGAGAGGAGTCTGCCTCTTAGAGGCGATATAAAATCCCCACCCCCATAAAAGCACGCCATCCTGATTGGGGTCGCTCAGCCTGCGGACTGGCGTGAGGCGGGGCGCGAGTGCATGGGCTGGTCACCTCCCAGCGGGGCGGCCTCGCGGGCGGGGGTTGGAGGGTAGCCGTTGGGAGGATGAAGGCCCAGCGGTGGGTGGGAAGACCGGGCTTGCCAAGAAGCTTGCCCATTTAAGACTAGTTGTACACAATGAGGTTCCAAAGAGATGAAGAAACGGAGAGATCTCTCCTTCGTGTCTACCTCATTCGGAAACCAAGTACACACTGCTCAGCGGGGCCCTTGAGACGTCCTAATGGAGCTGGTGACAGAGAAAGGGCCAGCCAGGGTGGGCGTGGGCGGGGGGCAGCCAAGGGCACTGAGAAAAGGCATCAAAGGGCAACTTCCTGCTGCTGGTGGCAGGTATTTGGCACGATATGGGCCACTGTGTGGGGACTGTTGGGGTCTACAAAGGCCGGATTGGCCAGGGCCCTTCCCGTCTGCGCGCCTCTCTGCAGGCTCCACAGCGCCCGGTCCAGGGCCTGGCTTGGGCGCCCAGTGGCTGTGTCGCCGCTCTCTCCCCCCGGGTCACCGGGGTCAGGGCCTGCTCAAGGCCCAGCGCGGAGGCAACCCCGATCCTGCCAGGCTCCTCCAGGGACCTCTCCAGTGCGTCTGCGCTGCCGTGGCCGCGAGGGTGGCCACCCCAGCTGCGAGGGTTTTCCAGGAGGGAATGGTGTCCTGACCAGACCGGAGGGTGCACCCTACCACATCCCTTCCTGGCTGGCAGAGGCAGGTCTTTCTTTAAAAACAAAGCTGGAGTTGATTCTTAAAGATACGTGGGATTGATTCAGGACAAACAAAAGGAAAAGACGCTAACCAGGTAACACGAGAAAGGCATGGCAGGGGAGTGGGGAGGAGGTCATTATAAGCAGGTCTTTTAAACCAGACCATAAGTTCAAGGCAAGGAGTGATGGGAGATGGAGCCAGAGAGAGGATCATCTGGAGCAGCTGTCCCCAACATTTTTGGCACCAGAGACCGTTTTCATGGAAGACAATTTTTCCGCGGGGGAGGAGGGGTACGGTTTTGGGATGATTCCAGCCCATTGCATTTATTGTGCACTTTATTATTATTACAATGTAATATATAATGAGATAATTATACAACTCACCATAGGCTGAGGACACCTGAGTCTTCTCAGATACTCAACCTGCCTGGATTGCTGCTAATTTTTTAACATTCTTTTCTAATGCCTTTACCAAGGTTTCATTTTAAGGCTCTCACCACAGGAGGCTTCTCAATTTTTTTTCTCCTTTTCCACAATGTCCTTTTCTCTCCAGAGAAGTCTGGTCTCTCCAGCCCCGTCCAGCCCAAGAAGATGGCTCTATTCAGGGAAACTTTCCTAATTCTATTACCGAAATCTAGCCAAATTGTTCCTATAACTAACTGTTCCTGCAGTCATTGACATACTTTTACTCTGCAGCAAGCTAGGTGGTGTTCCAATACTTGTAAAGATCCAACTGTGAGAAAAATGTTAAAGTATATACATAGATATTTAGACCCAGAGACCCCCACCTTCTCCCTACTTCTCTCTCCACCCTGTTGAACTATCCACAGAAATTTCAATGCAAAGAGTGTCACTGGAATGTCATTAATTATAGTGCAAAATTAGAAACAAGAATGCTTGAATATATTACAATAAACTTATATTTCTAAACTCAGAAACTCACATTTAAAAATACATTTAAATCAAGTATTCTAATATTGTACAAAGATATAAAAACTTCCCATGATGTATGTTTAGTTGAACAAGTTATACTACAAAATTTTTTCAAGGTATCTCACACACACACACACACACACACACACACCCTCATATTCTCACAGACACACAAAGCAAAAGAGTAGTGGGTAGAAGGTTGTTCCCCAAATTTATACATGTGTTCTCCAAATGTTTGCATTAATGATATTTTTGTTTTCTCTTTGTGTTTTTCTGTTTTACAACTTTTCTGCAATGCATGTACATTTATTTTCTTTAGTTTCTAAACATATTGCAAAACTTCAGAAAGTTATAGGAAATAACCTAATTATCAGCTAGAGAGCCTGAAGGCTGTAGCCAGTGCAGAGGGCGTTTTATAAGTATCACCTTAGAATCTAAGACTTCTCACTTCAAGCCCAATATTCCCCTCTATACTCTGTTCCCTCCTTTTCCATTATAAATATTTTAATAGCCTAGCAGATTTTGTCTTCACCTTCTTTCTTTTAGGGCATCTATAGATGCAAGAGAAAATTGCTTCAAAAACACCCTCCGATCAGAGAAGAATATCTTCACATATTTTCCTGTATTTTTATGGCTGGGCAACTACTTCAAGTACTTTTCTTTTTTCAAGCCAAAGTTCCAACGTGTTTCAGAGATTTACTTAGAATTTAGGTTTTATTATAGAATAGATGAATATGCAAGTAAACCAATATATAAATAAAATTATTTTAGATTTTTATAAAATGTTACTATGTCCATAATAGAGTGGCTTCAATCCAAATAAAACGGAAGCCATTTAAAAGTGTTCTTCAATTTGTTTGCCCTTCAAAAGGCATGGGTGTGCTAATGTAATTAATTGAAATAATAGATTTAATAACCACAATGCTTTTTTTTTTTTTCTATTCAACATTGAAGCCAGTAGCAATTTAATTTGGATTTACATTGGAGACCAACACATTCTTGGACGATTTTCCTAAGAATGAGCTCCTTTGGGCTATAAATGTTGGAACCTGTGACTGTTAGCCCTGGAAATTCACTGTTGGACGAGAGTAGACCTGTCAAAGAAGGTAGCTGGGCTTGGGAATCTTGATTTTTTTTTTTTTTTTTTTGAACCTAAGTGGATGGGAGCATCCAGTCTCAGTGTTCTTTCTTTAAAGGTATTGTCTCTACTTGCCAGTGTCCGATTGTGATGCCATTTCAGGCCAATCTTAGCTGGGGGCCAGCTCATTCTTTCTGTAGAACTTTCTCTGTTCTAACATTATTTCCTCGGATGACCTTGTCCCTTGCCATTCTCTGACTTTCGGAACTTTAGGACTGGAAGGAGTGGTGACCTTCTAACCAAAGCTTCCCAATGTATTGCTAGTTAAGCCCCCTTTAATAAACACGTGTGACATCCCATTTTTCTACCTGGAAACTCTGCCAGGGCACCCTATCTCCCATTAGAAGGGTCAGTTCTTCTGACCACTAGAATTCAGAGTTTTTTTCCTATCTACGTGTATTTTTTCCCTACCACATCTCAGAAATTCTGATATATAACCTCCCTCTAGAATGGTATGCTATTGTTACTGATTGAGAATCATCGATCTATTCCAATTCTCTAACTTCACAGATTAAAAGAGTTGGCACAAATTTAGTAATTTATCCAAGAATGAACCACTTATGTACAGACCTGGGAACTCAGTTTTCTAATTCCCAAACTGGACCTCTAGTTCAATAGAGCTAGGTGGAGAACTTGGACTTCTTTGCTTCAAGTTCAATTTTTGTATGCTGTCCTTGAATTTCACCTCCAACTTTTATGTCCTAACCATCCCAAAACTGTTATCCCACTGATGAGACCTCGCAATGGTGATCAAATAAGTCAATCAAGCCCGACGATGGATACAAACTGGAACACAGTAACTGACTATGGGACTCACAAGTGGTTAGCTCCCATCAAGATAAGTACCCGTTCACTGAACACCTTTGTGTGTTGGGCTAGTTCCTGGAAATATAAATAAGAATCTTATAGGAGCTAGCAGCTTAAAGCTATTATTTGAAAAAGATTTCCTAACCTCTACCGATTTCTTTTTCATATGATGACACAGAAAGTAAGGACATTTTTTTCCTCCTCTGCCTTCTTTATTTCTATAACACTGGTGGAAACAACAATATATACTAGGTTAAGCACTGAATTGGCTGTTCTAGCTTTTTCTCACCTCTGGCCAATCTACTCATTCACAAAATGAAGGAGTTGAGGCAACTATCACAAAGGTCCTTATCACCTCTAACATTCTATGATGTTCTTTAACCCAAATTCTTGTTGACCTGATGGAAATTCTTGCCATTTTTCCATAATGAGCCCCTATTAACCAAGATTATAAAATGATTCATGAAACTAGAGATTTGTTTGTGGTGAGGGTCAAGTTATAGCACCCACACACATAGTAAATGTCTCACTATAATGTGAAAAGCATGTAACATAGGTGTGATATAAATGATATAAGCTCTTTCTAGAGGTGACTCTACCCTATCCTGACATTTTTTAAACCATATGTTTTCCATTATTTAGCCAAAGATCACCAGGGACATTTCTCATGGCCAAGCCCATTCTATAGACAAATAAAGTGAGAGACTTGTGGCCAGTCTCCTACATGCCTGAATTAGAGTAGAGGATTCTAACTCACAAATATCCCTGCCTAATAACATATCCTCTCATTATCTCCAAACAAGCCAGCTCACCATCATTAACCAAGATGACACACTGAGTGACAGCTATGATCTCTATAGTCCACCAGAGTTTCATTTCAAAACAAGTATTTCACCTTCTATAATAACCTTCCTAGCATCGAAGGGAGGAAATAATCTTGGCATCCATGTAAAACGGAAAATATGGTCACCATCTGTAGTGGGGAACTCCTATGACAGGCATCAGTGATCCCCACCTCCTGGTATCCATGCCCCTGTGTAATCCCCTGCCCTGGAGCGTAGGCTGGACTTCTTTACTCACTTCTAATGAAGGGAATACAGCAGCAGTGATGAGATGTCACTTCAGAGGTTAGGTTTAAAAAAAAAAAAACATGGCTTCTGCCACCTCAAGTCTTGAGTCCTCTGTCTCTCTCTTTCTCTTTAGGGGCGTGGAAAATTCATGGGGTCTTGTTCTGAGAGAAGCAAGTTGTCATTCTGGAGTGGCTCTATGAAGAGGTTAATATGTCAAGATGCTGATAACTCCAGCAACAGCTCACAAGGACCTCTACCCTACCAACAGCCATGTGAGTGATCTTGGAAGCTGATCCTTCCTGAGTTGAGCTTTCAGATGACTGTAGCCCTGGAGGGCACCTTGACTATAGCATGTGAGGGACTGTGAGCCAGTGGCACCCTGCTGAACTGTACCTGGATTCCTGCAGAAACTGTGAGATAATAAACATTGCCTTAAGCTGCTAATTTGGGGACATTTTCTTATGCAGCAGTAGGTAACCAAATTCCACCAGAGCAATCGGTTTGACCTCCTGCGTCTCCTTGGGGTGGCTTAGTCTCCTAATCTAAGAGGAACTCATACTTCATGCTCTCACGTTTGCTATCTTCTTTTCAGCAACAAGGGAGCCTCATGAATGGTTCGCAGCTGTCCCAGGGTATTTCTCCAAGAGGAACACCCTAACACCATCTGCCAGTGGGGAGCCAGCCAGCTCACTGTCAGCGACAGTAACAAAAATCCCAACTAAAGTATTTTCGCTTCCTCACACTCATGTTCAAGCAGAGCTTCTGAAGTTCCTTCTTGGCAAATGCATCTCCTACTGTGTCTTTAGTCAAACAATTGCATTTTCTAGCCCTCCGCCTTGGGGCATGGCTCCCTGCACCAGCTCCCCAGTGCCTTCCCAAAGCCAGTGCTCACTCGGAGGGAAACAGCACATGTTTTCATTTCAAGTCCATGGGGAGGCTGATTTGAGAGCGACCCTGTGTTTTAAACTTTCTTCATATGAAAGGAACTCAGACATTTTTACCTCTCTTTTAAGAGGAGAATAGTCTGAGGTATTGGCCTTAGTACTTTAGTTTGTTTCTGGTTTCTAAAACAGCGTTCACATAAACAAAAATACAGCTAGGTTTACCTTTTGCCAGCATTTTTAAATCAGAGAAATACCACTTTCCTTGTAAAAATTGTACAAAAGAAGTGATAAAATGATTTCTCAGGAATGCAAGGCCACACAGACCCCAGAAAAGATAGATCCACATGTTCAGAACATGGTTAATAGAAGAAAAAAAAAGAAAGAAAAACAATATAACCGAGAATTAGGGCTCTGGAAGGATGTAAAAAAAAACTTGAGCATTTTATCAGGATGAGAAGTGGGGCTTTAACTTTATGAATAGTCTACTGGACATAAAAGTGTGTGTAGTAGCCAATAAGCCACTACACTCACCAATGAGCATCGATGCTCATCTGTTCTAGTAGTGAGGACGATGCCAAGTGGTGAAAGCTTTTAGGAGAGTTTGTGTGTGACAGTAAGAATACTGACGTCTTGGACTCAGACAAGCTCAGACTCAAGACAACCTACCTGTGCTGAGGATGTGCATTTGATGACGAAGTGAACAAAAGGGGAAGCGGAGGATTGCTTTGCTTTTTCAGTTAATTTTACCTACCCTGTGCTGATGTTGGCTCAAACATTTTTATATTCTATATTTCATGTTATTTGAATAAAAATATTAAGTTTTCCATTTTTATTTTTCAATTGACTAGCCTGGCCACAAGTAGCGAGCACAGTAAAAATATAGCAGGATTAAACTCTAGGAGAGCAGTATAATGTCATTGCTACTGGTATAGTGTCTGATCTTCATAGCATTATAATTACAGTTCCTAAGAAGCCAATCAACACATTAAGGCCCCATCGGCACTGGCTGGTTATCGTGGCTTTCCGGTATGTAGATTTGTTGCACGTTAGGACAGAGATAGTCTTGAGAAAGAATGAGAAACTTACGCAAGTAAATTATATTTGATGAGCCAACCATCTCAAAAATTAGAATGAATTCATTTAAATCTTCCAGTGCCTTCCCAGAATCCTGGTGGTGTACTACATGAAACATGATAATTTGCTGTTACCCATTCTACTCTTGTTTGTCAATTTGGGTAGTGATGGTAGGAAGGAGTATTTGGCAGGAGAGAGGCCTGCATGGCCATGCCCAGCAGGGTGGCCTTGAGTGAAGAAGGTAGGAAATAATGCCATAGGCAAAGTCATAGATTTAGTTTTTCTTATTATCAATGCCGCTTCTGGGATATTATAAGCTTCTTGGGTCTGGGGAGATTTTATATGCCTTCCCCAAACACTATTTGATTCTCAATAATTAGCGTAAGTAGAGGGAGCTTGATATCACAGAGAGAGCACTGAATTATGAATCTGGAGAACTGAAGTTTCTGTCTCAGATCTGCTCCTTGCAGCCTGCTACCTTGTTTCTGAACATCAATATTGTAATATAAAATGTATGAATCTTCAATCTTAAATATTTGTCTATGTATCTCAAAGGGCTGGAGTGTAGATTCATATAAAAATGCTTGGAAAGCTGGAAGCTATCTGATTGCATGATTGTATTATTGCTGTCACTGCTGCTAAGTTATTTGAAAAATGTTAGTTTTCCACAATGCAAAACAATGACATAGTCTTATCATAAATGTTTAGATGAGCCCTCGATGAGTAGTGATGGTGGGTTGATACCTCCAATTCTTACCTATTTCAGAGACTCTCAGTTTATGTCTAATGGCCCATCAATCTGATTTATACCCAGAAAAGCCCATTTTATTTCAGGGGGTTCAGGAAGGCTCTTAGCAACACCCCACTCTCACATGTATCCTCTATGTCTTCTTGATGCCTGTACAAATCCCCAGCAATGCCTTTCATTCCACAGTAAGCCCTAAACTTAAAAAACTCTTACTCTGGGAAGATAACACAATGTCTTACATCAGCTGGAAGTTGGGAATGACTGATTGCTGCTGCTTGCCTGAGAGTTTTGGTGGTGGGTGGGGAAAGAGTGAGCCATCAGGGGCCCAGAGGGACACCCACATGTGAAGAGCCAGGATTCAGTAGGGTTGATGGGAAATTTGTGACTATTTTACCCAAGAATTCCCCCCTTCGGTAAAACTAGAATCTGACACCAGATCTTCTCTTAGAGTGCTAATGTGTTTTTCATTTTAAGGCCTAAGAGAACAAAGAGGACACATTCCAAATATGTCATGCTGAAGATTTTTGGCTAGAAAGTAAGTTTGATCCAGAAAGCTCGCAACTAGGAGTCTAGTTATGTAGAATTCCAGCAAATACTCAAGGATCATAAAAGCAAACATTAAATTAAGGGAGCTAAAATTAGGCCAGTAAGAATAGATTTTTTTTAAAAAATTTGGGTCAGCAGTTAAGAGTCCAGATTCCAGATCAGACATTCAGTGTGCCCTTGTAGGCACAGTCCACCTGAATGATAGTGTGGAAGATGAACCATCTGCATGGGGGCCCAGGAGTTTTTTGTCATGGGAAGGACATTGGGGACTTGAGATAAATTCTCTCACTAACAGAGGTGAAAATTTAGAGGCAGAATTGCAGCTAACTTTCTCTCATTCCAGTCTTGCATAATGGAAAATTTTGAGTGAAGATAGGAACAAAAGCAATGGAATTGAGCTAATCCCTTTCAACCTGGGAAAGCACATCTGTACCTATCAATGGTGGGTGGTTGCCCAGGAGGCAAATATGGGGATACAGCCATGGGAAAATTGGACCTGAGTTGCAGGGTGAACTAGATAATTCCCTCTTTAACAGCTTGAGGCCCGGGAGTCATATTTCTTACTGGACTAAAAGCTCTCGGGGCATAACCAAACTGGTGGCTTCGCAGGAGGTCTTGCTTCTCCCTCCGCCAGCCCATGTCCTTGGAAGTTACAAGCTTTTGTTGTTTGGAGGAAAATTTGGGTTGTGAGTGTGCCCAACACACTGCTGGCATAACCTGGATGAGAGGAAGAGGCTCGTCTTTCGAGCCCTCTGCCACTCCCTTTGAAACAGGGCTGGTTTTAAAGGGCCTCAGGATTTACTTCCTGGCCATGACTTCAAAGCATAGATGAATGCTTGATTTAGAGCTCCAAGGTCTCCATGTCTATTATTATTTTTATAAAATAAGAGCAAGCCAGCCACGTGTTTATAAACATCCCGTGACAGCACACTTACTGGCTTGAGGATGCAGCCCAAGGCTGTGGCTTCATAGGAGGTAGAGAGGTTGTGCGAAGGTGGCCAGACCCAAGCGGTGTTGGTTTAGCTCCATGGACAAAATGTCTACAAAGCACATGAGGGCAGCTGCGTTTCCTCATTTGGCGTTATGTTTGCATAGTAGGAAATGGTCACCAACAGGACTACCGTTTGCCATGTTGCCACACTCTGCAAATGCAGAATAAACTTGTGATTCAGAGGGCTGAGGGAGGGCTATAAGGAGTTTGGGTAGGAAGCCCAGTGTTACTGTTAATTAAACTAAGGGTTCAGGCCTTCTTCAGCCCACCAGGCTATAAGACAGAAGGATATCCTTCAAGGATGATATGTCTGCAGGTCTTTGCCCCAGAATGGGCTCAGTGCATTTCTTACAGGTAAGTGAAAATTGAAATCATTGCTTCATTTTCTTGGCAGGTGAGATGGAATAGGTAGGTATAAACTAATGAGCAGCAAAAAAAAAAAGAAAAGAAAAAGGAAAACAAAAAGGGCTAACAAGAGCAGTAGAAGAAAAAGTAAAGAAAAGAGAAAACATGAACAAAAGGGTATCTCTGTGTAGGTTCCTTAGAAGCAGGGCTCAAAATAAGAAGTCAGGTTCACATGATATCGGGTGCACATGATACAATGAGGGTACACTCTCAGGAGAAGAGGTGAGAGAAGCAAGAAGAGGCAGGGTTTCAGGCTGAGATTGAATCTACCCTTAGCCTGTTAACATGGTAAGCTCTTGAGCACTAATTAAACCACAGAGTTGGTTTCACCTTGAGGTAAGAATGTGAGCCTTTTCTACCCTAGTGTCAGTTGAGTTTACTGGACGGGGGCAAAAGGGGTATTGCCTTCAGGCTGCTGGCTCTTGCTGAGGGCAGTTCTTTGAGGCGGGAGCAACTGTGAGCCTTTAGCAGCCAATGCTAACAGCAGCTAGCAGATGGGTCTGCAAGCCAGGAAAGATTATCTTGGAGACACCGACAGTATTCATTCCTGGGGCCTAATGGTGTGATGGCCAAAAGTTATCCTCATTTCAAGAAGCATCTATTCATCTCTACCTCCCTCATTAATCTATGCATGGGATGGATTAATGTGGCCTAGAGCAACGGGCTCCAAAACATTGATTCCTTGGAAGGTTGCATTGCAATCCCCTGAGTGCTTTTAAAAATATATAGATGCCCAAGTCCTGCTCTCAGACATTGTGATTCAAGACATCTGGAATGAAATCTGGGAATCTGCATTAAAAAATTTCCCTTCCCTATATCCTAGTAAATTCTACTTTTAAATCTATAGCCAGCAAAAATCTGCACAAGAAGACAAGCCGAAGGATGCTTGTGGGAACACTGCTTGCGGTGATGAAATATGATAACACCCTAAAGGTTCACTAACGGGGAAACAGTAAATGAATTGTGATGTGTCGTTCCACAGAACACTATATACCAGTTAACAAGAATGAGCTATATCAGTGGAGATCCACATTCATACATATAGAAAACCTAAAGTTGAATGAAAATGCTAAGATGTATTACAATGAAAATTATATAGTATAAAAACGTTTTTACATATAGACACAAAATATTATGTACTAATCTCACACACATATATAAACTTGTCATATTTAAATATGTATACATAAGCATATATATGTATGTTTGTAAAAATATTTTTAAATGTTTGAAAGAAAACACAGCAGACTCATCCAGAAAATAAGAATGAGACGGAACTGGGGTCAAAGTGTTGCTAACTATATCTGTAATATTGCATTTCTTTTTTTTTTTTTTTTGAGACAGAGTCTCACTCTGTTGCCCGGGCTAGAGTAAGTGCCGTGGCATCAGCCTAGCTCACAGCAACCTCAAACTCCTGGGCTCAAGCGATCCTTCTGCCTCAGCCTCCCAAGTAGCTGGGACTACAGGCACGTGCCACCATGACCAGCTAATTTTTTCTATATATTTTTATTTGGCCAATTAATTTCTTTCTATTTTTGGTAGAGACAGGGTCTCACTCTTGCTCAGGCTG